>CAKNXH010044354.1:0-29885 GCA_932178445.1 Andricus quercusramuli
TAGGACTGATTCATGTAACCTTACTGATGAGTCCAGTGAGTCAGTCCAGGATGAAACATAGAAAATCTGATTTCAATTTACTTAAAAAATATATCCATTCAATTGTAGAACACAAAACAAATGTTCATAATCGACCCTAATGCCAATAAAAAAATCTTCTTCACAATTATAATAATTGGGTCAATTAAAAACGATATCTTTCGAAAAAACAGCAAAGATATCATTAAATTATTATCACCTAAGCTACGTTTAACGCGTTCTATCGCTAACAACTAAACCTCACGGCTAACCTAACACTTAGAATAGCGGGAAAAAAATCTCGGCTATAAAGTTAAAGTACAAGTGCGTCAGAGCCGTACAAAAAAATATCTGGTCCCCGTTTCATCGAAATTTGTTATTGTAACATTTTATTAATTAGCGGGCTTATAAATTTGTAAGAAGTAAATAAAAACATTGAATAATTTTTTATTTGAAATTTTCTAACCTTGAAACTTTAAATTATTTAATTTTCAATACTTTAAACTTTTGCATGGTCTACTTTTTAAAAATAATAGAACATTATGCGTGCTATGCGCGCACTAATACCCTTTCTTTATAAAAAGAACTCGGTTCATTTTCCAATATTTTTTTATAGATTTCACAGAAAATCTTATATTATTTGAGAACGTTGAACATGATTTACAGAAGTTTCCTTATAATAGCGAGGAAATTCCTCCAGTGAATTCAATTTGAATGACAACTTTTTCCACTTACTTACAATTCTTTCTTTTGGTGGAATATTAGTTTTTTTTATTGATGATAATTGTTTTTCAACTAAAAAGTCAACGCGATCTTGTTTTGAAATTTTTCTATAGACATTTGATCTTTTTAGTAGAGAATTTATTTGTTTTCTTGAAAATTTAAATACTTCTACGGAAATTAAAGTTATTTGCTCAAAAACTTATTTCTCTATCTGAAAGTTTAACTAATATATTTTTTGCATAAAATTTAGCTGTTTCAGTTAAAAAAGATCTATTTTGTTGAAAGTTTGTCTTTTTTTGTAGAGAATTAACCTTTTTGGTTAAAATTCATGTATTTTATTTAATTTCTTCGGTTAAAAAATAGTTTTTCCTTATTGAAAATTAATTTTTTAAACTAAAAATTTAACTCAATTTCTTATCGAGATTCTTTTACATTCAAATTCAATATTTTTGCTAAAAAATTCAGTGTTTCATTGGAAATTCATTTTATTTGCTTAAAAACTTATTTCTCTAACTAAAAATTAAACAATTCTATACTTTGTTGAAAATTTCTGTTTTTTAGTTGGAAATTCATCCATTTAGTTGAAAATTTATTTATTTTTTCTGGTAATTTTTAACCTTTTTGGTTGGAGAGGCAACTATTGGGTTGAAAATTCCATTAAAAATGAAAAATGTTGATGGAAAATTCATGCATTTTCTGAAAAATTATTCTTTTTTGGTAGAAAATTAATCTTCTTGGTTGAAATTTTTATTTCTACAGTTGAAAATTATTTTTTATATTGAAAATTAACTTTTTTAGATAAAAATTTAAAAATTAATTTTTCCAACTAAGAATTCAAATCTACTCAATTTTTCGATTTCTTTTATAGCCATTACATCTTTTCGGTTGAAAATTTAACTATTCTGTTGAAAATTCATTTTATTTGTTCACAAACTTATTTCCCACTCTGAAAATTAAACTATCCTATTCTTTGTTTAAAATCTATTTTTTAGTTGAAAACTTGTCTTTTTTTCATCGAAAACTCATCTTTTCGGTTGGAAATTTACCTAATTGGTGAAATGTTGTTTTTTGATTGTTTTTGTTTGAAGATGCATTATTTTCGTTAAAGTTTATTTCTTTTGTTGAAAATTGAACAAATTTTATTGAAAATATGTTTTTTTGTTGTAAAAAATAATTTTTGCAGCGAAAAAGGTAGCTACTTCATTTTTGCTAGAAAATTGATCTTTTCAAGTTGAAAATTAACTTATTTTGTTAGAAACATTTTCTCTTTTATAAGAAATTCAATTATTTAGGTAGAAAATTCATATTTTTTCGTTATAAATTCAACCTTGTTTTCAAACATTAGTCTTCGGGGATCTCCCGCCTCGAAGTTCGAAGTCAGTTGTCCAGTGCCGTTCGATGTTTTTTTATCACCCGCATCTTTATACGTCAATTTTTAAATACATTCTACTTTGATTAGGTGACTTAATGAGTATTATCTACTGAAAGAAAAGGATAGTTTATATATTTGAATATTTTCTCAAATTCTACAGTATAAATCGAAACTTAAAAATTTTGAAGTGTCTACGGGGGAATTGGCCTTGAACTTCAGCCCTGAGCATGTTGACGTCCCTAGCGATTCTCATTTTACCTTACTGTTGTGTAATTCCTCTCCTAATGGATGTGAAAATCTCTTTAAAAATTCTGCAATCTATACTTTCTTTTAAGTGAATCGTTAATATCGCACAAAAGTAAACTTTAAATCATTAATTTGATGAAAATGTACAATACTTCGCGTTAATTTATAATATACTGGTATTAAAATAATACAACCCTTATGTCAATTATTACATATCAGAATTTTCACTTTCAGACTTGAGATTTTACATAACTCTTTTGTATTATTTATAGTTCTATTTTGTATTGAATCCTAAAATAATTGAGAACTTTATCTAAATGCAGTAATGTTCTTCATTCCCTTACGAAAAGATATGACAGGAAAAAAATGACAGGTGTGTCATTTTTTTCCTGACATTTTTTTTCTGTCATTTTTTCGCGACCACAAGAAAATGACAGAAAAACGACAGGAAAACGATAGGCAAAACGACATTTGAAAATGACTGGCCCTCATTGGCCATAATTTATAATAATATTGTGTAAGAATATAAATTATCGACGACTTGCAGACTTATTCGTGAATTATTTGAACTTTCCTATGAAGCTTAAAAAATCATTAGCAAGAGAAAACTATTATGGGAATTTTCATGATGAAACACCTTCTTGTAGCCTGTGTCTAAGTACGAATTATCTTTCAACACATCAATTGTGGACTGTGTTCGATTTGCCATTTTAAAGCCATCTTATCCTTACAAAACGCTGAACTTAAGTACCACAGGCAACATTTTCAGATTATTTTCAACTTTCTTCATTCCCTTAATGAGTTATTCACTGCGTGCTCCCAATTCCATGATCCAACAAAGAATGGTCTCGCCACGCGCATGTGAAAAAAGTGCACCAATCAAAGGGTCGCAGGTTGCGCGTGGCGAAACCATACTTTGTTGGATCATGGAATTGGGAGCACGCAGTAAACTCGTTAAAGGAATGAAGAAATTTGAAAATAATCGGAAATTGTTGCCCGCGGTACTTAAGTTTAGAGCTTTGTAAGGATAAGATGGCTTTAAAATGGCAAATCGAACACAGTCCACAATTGATGTGTTGGAAAATAATTCGGAATTAGCCACAGGCTACAAGAAGGTGTTTCATCATGAAAATTCCCATAATAGTTTTCTTTTGCTAATGATTTTTTAAGATTTACAGGAAAGTTCAAATAATTCACGAGTTAGTCTGCAAGTCGTCGATAATTCATAATGCCCACATGATATGATTATAAATTATGGGCAAATAGGGTCAGTCATTTTCGGCTGTCGTTTTGCCTATCGTTTTCCTGTCATTTTTCCTGTCGTTTTTCTGTCATTTTCTTGTGGTCGCGAAAAAATGACAGAAAAAAAATGTCAGGAAAAAAATGACACACCTGTCATTTTTTCCTGTCATATCTTTTCGTAAGGGTTTACCTAACTAATTGGTTAAATTCTAATGAACAAATTTTCTCCGTGTAACTTTGAATATGATGAATAAATATACTAAAATTGAAAATGCATTTGAAATTATAGAAGTGATATTGTTATATTTACCATCAGGATTAGCCGAAACCACGGAGATGAGGAACAGAGTGCTGGTAAGGATCTTCATTTCCCTCAAATGGTATAACTGTTGTACTGAGAAACTGGTAAATAGAGTACAACTAATGAACGCTTTACAAAATGTTGCTGTTTATATACCGATTCAAGGCGGAGAAGTGGGTGAGATTTATAGTATACGCACGCTTAACAGAGACTTGAACGACGAATTTTGTTTACCAAAGAATATACATAAATGAACCTTATATCAACAGTTTCCGAAAGCGAAAAAATTATAGATAGTGGGATAAATTTTTCATCAATGCCGAGTGGGTAATTTGAAACTATAAATTAACAACTATTCAACCAACGCCACACATATTCAGCAGGATAAAAATTTCCATTTGACATAAGTAAAAGTAACTTTATTGTCAAATGTCCATCAAATCTTGTATTTTTGCAACAAGTGAAAAATTACTAGCTTTTAATATTGTCCTTGCATTATTTAAATTGCAATAATTATTTTTGGAAACCAAAACTTATCCTCTAAGGTTAGTTTTTGATTCTTTAAACTAAAATTGAACCTCTTTTTTTACTTTTTGATCCTTCGGAAAGCAATTTTTCACTAAAGAATCGATTCTCTAGATGTTTTCTATATTTTTTGAAACGAATATCTCCTAAAGAGATAGAAATTGCCTAAAAGTTGCAAGTACTCAGTTAATTTAATTTTCGTTAGAAAATTTTTCATTAATTCGTAAACGCTAATTATTTTCACATTTTGAAGCTTGAGAATGCAAAACTTTTTAGATAATTTATTTACCATTGATTCATTAAATTTATGATTAATGGCATTTTTTGGTACAAAAGTGAAACTAGTAAATTATTTCGAAATCCAGAGCTAGGCTATCGAGTGATCAAATTTGGAATATCACAGTTGCTACAAAACTTAAATTTCGAAATTTCCTGACTTTCCCTGACTCTCCCTGATTGTTATTTTAATGTAAATAATGTCATGAAAATATCGAAAAATGGCTTTTTCATTCGATGTAAGAATACCATTTTAAATTACATTTTTCATAATCTTGAACTTGAGGAATGTAATTTAAAATAAAATAATATAATTCAATGTATTTATGTAAAAAATATGTCCAGAAAAAGGTAGTGAGTGAAATCTTTCACAAATTTCTTGTCAAATTCAAAAAGTAGAATTTAATTCTACCTTGATGAATAGTTTATCCGGAAATACCTTAAAAATGTAATTTTTTTGTTTTTTGAATGTTGCAAAATATAAGAAGTACGGTGCAAGATTATTACAAAAGCAACAAATTTGATTTTGTTACTGAGAGAAATAATCTGCTAATTTGTGTTTATTTTGATTTTGAACATAACAACTTTTCATATTTCAATTCGAATAGTGTAATTTTCAACACTTCATTTTAAATAATTATTCATGCTTGAAATTCTCCAATGAAATATTGTTCAATCTTAAATGATTTATTTTTTGAAAGCTTCAACAAAATATCAATCAAAAGATTGCTATATGTGGTTTTAATTAAAAATTGTGCAACTATCGAGTCTTCCAATTTGATATTCTACGAATCTGAAGAACTTAAAAAACTGGACTATTTTGTACGTAAGAGCACCAATTTTCGAAAAGCATTTATAGGAAAATTGTCCTGGTATTTCTAGTATTTCAATTGAAACCTGCAGCGTTGTGATAATTTAAATGAAAAACGACCAGAAATTAAGAAACTTCAAGGCCTCCAAAATTAAACTTTTCTAAAATTAATCCATATTCATGCTCATTCTCATATTTATCTTCTTCAAAAGCTAACGTTATCTATATTTTCAGCAGCTAGTCATATGCTCTCTTACTTGATATAAATTTATTTGCCATCTCATTATATTACCAACTGGAAGGGTAATATAAAGCAAACAAGACATTTACGCACTAAGAACGCTAATTTTAAATTGAAATTATAGAAGTTTTTAAGATAATAATTTTATATCGTATATTATCCAAAGAGTAATTTCAATCCTTAAAAAATTTTCTCAATAAATACAGTATATATAATCAAAACGTGCAAATAACAAGAAGCAATTCGTGTAAAATTCTACTCCACCTTCCATTGGTTTGAAATCAAATATATTTTCAAAGAAAAGCTAGCCCCACTTTTCAGAAATTTTATTTTCTCTACATAATCATTAGTTCTAATAGACCAAAAAAGTTACAAAAATTGGATGGTATAAAGTTTTTCAATTGCCTGGAACAACTCAACAAAATATGATCTTATAACACTTTTAGATTAGCGCTATATACAAAAAATACGATACTTTGAAGTTACATACGAATTTTCGAAGTCAAAAAAATTACTGATTAACAACATTCAAAAGAAATATCAAGGAACTTCATATCATGTTTCACGGTGACGATTTGAAAAAAATGATCTATTTATGAGGCAATAATAAGAAAAGTAATACTAGTGCATGACATACGAATCATCAAAAACGGACGTCAAAAAAGACGTGCGACATCGCATCTTTTGCATTACGTAAAACTGTATGACTTATAGAATTGGCTAAAAAATATATGTGGCTGTCACAGACAATTTTTTTCAGAAAGGAACTTCTTAAGGAAGTACGCCTTATCTGCTAATTTTCACTCCAAGAAATATTTATCTTGAGTTGAAGAAAAACGCTTCTTTGACATAGTTTTTTCATTTCGTTAAAAATAACCGCACATTGAAGAAAATCATTTTAAATTAAAGAAAAATTTTCATTGGTATAAAAAAATTTCTCGAAAGAAGGAACATTTTTTTTTAATTGAAAGAAATTTCATTAGTGATTACCGTTGCTGATCAATTAGTGAACTTCTCTTGTCGATTATTCATTTCAATATGAGTAAATTGTTCAACGCCATTAGATCATCTTTAGATCAAAATAATAACGGAAAAAGATTAGTTAGCCTATGCTTAGAAAAGGGCTTATTTATTAAAAGTACTTGGTTTAGGCATAAAATGTTTGTCGAAGACAACGGAGTTTCAAATATATGGCTGAAACTAAATGTTCCATCCCTAGGAATACGAACACCGTGTTTCAACCCGCTCTACTGGTATCGAAACTTGAAGTTTCAATAGAAGCGCGTTGAAAAAGATACAAAAGTCATAAGGGGTTCTGAATGCTATAATGCATAGATAAGACAACTTGGAAGACGCCAATAGACAATAGAAATATAGAGGGCGCAGCGGCTATTATCGAGGATGTCATTGCAGAAGTTCGACTAAGGTGTGTGGTACTGCGGATGTAGGAAGAATGTCTGGTGATGCATTGTAAAATGATAAAATTGAGGCAATGGCTCAAGAAACGAAAAAAGCACGTCAAAAAAGGCTGGAGGTCACAGGCATTAGCGATCGGGAGATAAATATACTTGAAAGTAATTACAGACACAGAAAGTGGAAAGTTAAACAACGCACGACATAAAAAAAAGTCTGGCAAAGAAAAACGTTGCTTTCTGGAAGGTCAACAAGATGATCATAACAACTTTTCGAAATTTCATGAATACTCGAAAATTCAAATTTTGATCGCCCAAAAAACAATGAAAAACAGAAAATTCTATTTTGCAGTCAAACTATGCAAGACACGAAACAAGATAAAAACACAAACATTGTAAACTGAAAAAATATTCACCAAAAAAATTACTAATTTTTTTGATAAGCGCTCAGATGTTTCATTCTTTGAAAAAATATTGAAAATAAAAAAATCAAATTTTTGGACAAGCGATATCTTCTTCTCGTCAAGGGTGTTCGATTTTTTCGCAAGGAGGTTTTCTTTCAAAAAATAATTTTTGTTGTCTATTCGAAAGTGAAAAGACATATTTTATAAACCGGTTCCAATTGCCTCACTCTATTAGCACGAATGTATCTTTTTATTTTGCATAAGGGTGGCCAGAAGTTCTTGGGGTGGTCAAGGTCATAAATTCTTATTTCTTGACCTAATTATAATAACAGAAAAGTAAAAATAGTAGTTGAAGATAGCAAGGATAAAATCAAGACGGACGAAGATGAGAAAATACAAATCGATTTTAAAGGACGTAACCAAATTTTTTGGAAATTGGTCAAGGTCGCTATGATGGAAAGTTGTACTACAGAGTAATTCTGCATCTGGAAAAACAAGGCTCATATGGTATGTTCACAAAAAGGATGGAGAAAAAGACGTATGGAGAAACTTCGTTAAGGCACTATTTGGTGGTAAGGCCATGGAGCACCATAACTTTGACATAGAAGACGTTGCATTGGAAAACTCTGATAAAAGAATCCGTACCACTGATTTCAAGATTAGGATTATAATTAAAAACATGAAAAATAGTAAGTTTCTGAATTTGTTGGCCAGAAAAAAGCGTTTCATGAGGCCGATAAATATGAGTAAGTTCTGGAGAGCCTTGAAAGAGTATGGAGACAATGGATGTATTCTAAAAGCAATAAAAATAATATGTTCAGGTAGCAAAGCGAGTGTGAGGGTAAATGGAGAACTGTGTGTCTGGTTCCATATTAGTCAATGTGTTAGACAAAGATGTGTTAACGTTTGCGGATGATAAGGTCTTTCAATTTGTTTGAAGGTATTTATGACGCAAGATGCCGCACACAAATAAACTTGAGCTTGGTGAGAGTATCTCAGATTACGAAACACTGTTGCCTGATGGAAATTGTACGTCCCGTTTATCCCTTATTTGATCAAAAAGTGACGAATTATTATGGACTTATGACCGTGCGGCCTCCTAGACCACACCATCTTCTGATGTCTGGGTCCCTCGCCCACTGGTGAAATACATTATTGATGATGGAAATTGATTATATTGATTAATTTTTTACTTATTCCAGTGTTCTTTCATATACTTGAATAAGTTAGATAACAAAAACTTCCTAACTTATTTCATTAGATATAAATATATACAGCAGTCTGCAAGACTTGAAGTCCATGATAGTGCAGAAAGCCAATTACGTCCATACATGAAGGATAAAATAATTCACTAATGAAATTTTCATTGTATTGCACTGTATTTATTTTGACCTTTGGGTCAATGATCAAAAGCGCTAATAACTAGATGTAAAGTATAACAAATTAACTGTGAACAACAATAAAACTAGTGCAAGTATTAAACTTATACGTATAGCGAAAACAGCTATGTTGACCCGGTTACAGTGAAGAACAAAAGTCTAAACATTCATAAATTGTTGTAATTATGAAGTTCACATACTATCAAGCAAGAAAACAATTTGTTTATTCTACAGGGAATCATATATTGTTTCAGTATTATAAGAATCTTGTAGAAAACCAAATCTAATTAAAATTATAATCTAAACACTTGCATGTATGATGCAGTTCGGAATACAACTAATATTCCATGTTAGTTTTATGTATTTCATATTTCGAATTAAACTTCTTTCTAATGATTATTTCCCGAACTACTCGCGGAATTAAGACTTGCATATATATGCTCAATAAGATTAGTTGTATCAGTATATGTCTGGAAATACGGGATATGAGCCTCATTCCCTCCGGACAGTAGAAAAGTTTCCGACGTATATAATCGTTGTATAACTCGTTTAGGATGTTGCCCATGTAGAAGAGAAATGGGCAGCAGTTTGCCATGTTCGTTTACTCCAATATAAATATCATATATCCACACTCCGTGTTCATTAAAAACATGTGGTCCACACATTTGAAACTGATAAGGTTGAGATTCGTAATAAGTAGCACCATAGCCAATTGGGGTAAGTGAAGGGCCTCTTGGTATAGATTCGAGCCATCTTTTTACAACAGCACCTCGTTCTGTAAAAATAAACAGAAAAAATTCATTCTGGTATCAAAGTACAAATTAGAACGACTGAATTCATTTCAAATCGGAAAAAAATCATAGGTGTGGTATTATACAGAGATAAAAAACAAGTTCCCGATCAGGGAATCCAGAGAATCTTAATTGTATGCAGTCAGCAAGTGCTTATAAAAGTAGCTCAAGCAAATTGGAGGTTTAGAGAACACCAGCAAATCCAAAACGGTTCTTTGATACATCAGATAAGGAAGATAGCACATTGGAGAACTTTGTTTTGAATATCAACACGGTTAAAACTAAGAAACCACTTGGGTTAAACTTTCTTTTGTTTTTCCATAGCAAACACATGTATTTTGAAAGAATTTTGGCTGAACAGAACTTTATCGCTGTAAAAAATTTCCTGCAACAAATTTTATTCTTAGTTTTTTCTGTGCAGCTGACTCCTTGATTCAACAGCAAATCATCAAACGAATAAAACTCCTCGCCACTCTCGCGCGAGGAAGACAAATTGAATCTAGCAATGGAAAACAGAAGAGAAAGGGCATGAGGAGTCTACGCCGGAAGACGTTACTGTTGATAAAAACATTGTAGAAGAAGAAGATGAGAAGTTTGGTAGTTTAAACCTCAGGTTAATTTTTTGAAATGTAAGGGGATTTATACATAATGGAGACATAGCGCCATTCGTAAGATCCACGGATAAACTTTGTTTCACTGAAACTTGGGGTTGCGTCTTCTCTTAGTACATTACCAGCTGATTCTTATCTATCGCAGTACAATTTCGAGTAGTCATATGGTATCAGAGAGCATTCGAGAGGTAGAGCAAAGGGGGTATTATTATTTCCTACAATATGAACCTTTTTGAACATAAAATGCTGAGGTTAAAGACCGAATAACTAATGATAAGGATCTTCTCAAACAAAATTGAGTTCTCAATAATAGTAGTATACTTTTTTCCATAATCCAATATTGGTTTTTCTGTCGAGTGTCTTAACTCGAAATAACAGGTCGCTTACTATAAATATCCTAACTTGCCGTTGGTGGTTTCGGGGGGGGGGGGGAGAGGTTTAATTCCAGGATATGCAATCTTGAATCTCTAGAGATAGATGTTAATAAAGAGATTCGTATCTTGATATGATGAATCTGTGAATGCGCAGAAGGAAACGTGTTATATCCCGATAAGCTTTTGTTAGATCGGGAAGTTAATAAAAGAGGAAAGGATTCAGGAAACGAAAGGAAAACGAGAATTTAGGAAATCAGGAAACGGAAAGTTTAAAAAAAGTTTGAATGCGGGGGATAGGCCTATTTCTTTCACATGTCATTGGAGTTCACAGCGTCCAAGTTTTATTGATTTAATAGAGAGATAGAATAAAATCTTTTGCAGGAAATTTTCTAGTGCGATAAAGTTTTGTTCAACCAACTTCGCGTCTTTCAAAATACATGTATTTGTCATATTTGTCATGGAAAAAGAAAAGAAGGTTCAACCGATATTTGTGTAAAGTTTATCCTGTGAAGTTAATTTTTGTTGCAGAGAATCTTTCGTCGGAAATCGATGTAAAGTTTATCTTCTGTTTTTTCTGTGTTATTATAGAGGCATTAAAGCATGTAGAGATAGTAGGCTCTCTTGGTATTTTACAAACAAGTTCAGATCAAAAAAATCTATGATAAATGTAATCAACTTAAGTGAATGGCTCAATTTTTACAGGAGCCTATCTCCTCACGTGTCATATTAGGATTAAACATGTGTGATGCAAGACACCCTCTGTTTGATAATTCCATTACATGGTAGGAAATTAATATTAGTTTGAGGAAATGTAAAACAGGTAAATCGCCACGTCGAGATGGCATATGTAATGAATTTTTTAAAAATTTGCCCAATAATGGGCTATTGCAATTAAAGAATCTTCTCAATAGAGTTTTGGAAAACGAGAATGTACCTTCTTCCTGGACGCTTTCGAAAACAGTAATGCTGTATAAAGAAGGTGATTTAAAAGACCCAATAAACTACAGACCTACCTCTTTTCTGAACACATTCACAAAAATCTTCACGCAAACATTATATGAAATATTAATTGAATGGATTGATATAACAGATGTTTTTTACGAATTTTAGTCTGGATTCAGAAGAGGTAGGGGTTGTGTTGATACCTTTTTTATTATAAACTCTATCGCTCAAATTCAACTTTTTGGGCCGAAAGGAAAGGTTTACACATTCTTTATTGAATTTGTAAGGGCCTTTCCATCTGTGAATCGCTCACTGTTATGGCAGAAGTTGTTAAACATTGGGATCAGTTCGAAATTCATTTGAATTCTCAAAAATCTTTATGATGGGGCTGTACTTTCAGCCCGCACAGCTGATAGTGTGACGAACACAGTTCAGATAATAAAGCGGGTCTTGCAGGGGGAAATTCTCAGCCCAATCTTCTTTGCCTTATTTCAAATTATATCAAAGATCTCTTATACGCTGATAGCGAAAATATTAATATCAGAGGAATATTGTGAATCGGAAAAGCTACAAGTTAATAAGAGCGATTAAGAAATATTGATCTTCCATGAAGGAAAGTTAATTGAAGGTATCTCTTTCGAATGCGAAAATTATCAAAATATATTTTATTAATTAATAATAATAAATTGAACGGTATTTTTTTAAATATCTCTGCAATAAGAGACTTAACACTTTTCTGTATTCACACTATAGTTTACTCTTGGCTGTTAACTTGAATCTCATTTGTACATGCTAATGGCCTAGTCAAATTATTAACTAAATATACATACATACCTGAAAATTTGATATTTGCGTATAGCTGATCAACAAGATCACGGTCACTAGTATATTTCTTGAAATACGGGATGATAACCTCCTGCTCTTTAGTCAGTAGAAAAGTTCTTCCCGTAGATAATTGTTGTATGACTCGTCGCTGATCTCCCATATAGTCAAGACCAATTGGCCGCAGTTTACCACGATCTTCTATTCCAAGAATAAAACCATATATATGCGCTGCGTATTCATGAAGAGTAAAGGCTTGACACATTTGATACTGATAACGTTTATGTTCGTACCATTCAACACTACGGCCAACTAGGGGAGGCAAGTCACTTCTTGGTATAGATTCGAGCCATGCTTTTACAATAGCACGTTTTTCTGTAAAAAGAAAAGGGAAAAATTAATTTTAGTACCAAAATACAAATTCGAACGACTGAATTTATTTCAAATTGGACCCTTTTAAATACACACGGGCGGACCATGGAAAAGCAGCACTGAGTGCTGCCACGCGCCCACCGAAATGTTAACTAAGAAATGTTTTGACTTTGAATCAAAATATTTAAATCCTCAACTAAATCGGATTAATGTTTAAGCAAATAGTTGGACTTTTGTTACTGAGCAATAAAATTTTTAACTAAAAAAAAATGAATTGTAAACAAGAAATATAATAGTAGGGTTTTCAGCCATAAGGATTGACTTTCAACCAAAAGCAATAGTTGTATTTTTGTCCGGAGAGATGAATTTTCAAGAGGTATAAGTAAGATTTCCCCTGAAAAAATTCATTTGCGACCAAAAAGAACCAATATTCTAGTTAAAAATTTTGCAACTATAAAAATAATTATAATGCAGGAAAAAGTTTTGCAGCACCCACCTCAAAAGTTGACGTTTTCACGATTCTAAATTGTGCCTAAAAGACCTTATTTGAGCAGACTGTGTGCGAACTATTTTCTTGCATGCGCAGTTTGAAGATGGCTTACTTTAGGCAAAAGAGCATAAGCGACAAAATTTTTTAAAAATAATTTTTCATTCAAAATTTGTTTTAAATAATTTTCTTTTTTCAAAATTTGTTTGTCAACAATATTTTTTTTCAAAATTTTTGTTTCAAAACTTTCTTTTTCTGACATTTTTCTTCGCAAAATTTTTCCTTTAAACATTTTTTTTCAAACATTTTTTTTTAAACAAAATGTCTTTACTCCACTCTATGCAATATAATAAGTTCCCCTGAATAAATTAAAATATCCTCAAATTTATTTATTTAATTATTAAAATGTACTATATTAATATTTATTTTTATTTTTTAATAATAGGGTATCTAATCCTAGTTTTTTATACAATTTATTAAATTAATGAAAATTTTATTTCATTATTGATTCAACCATATTTATCGGAATGAATAAAATTGATTTATATAAATAAATTCATTTGAATAATTAATTAATTAATAATAACAAGTTTAACCGCTATTACTGGCACTTTTTTTATTCCTAATTAAAAATTTTACAAAATAAAAATTTCTTTCATAATTATTAAATTTGATTATTAATTGAATATATTATCAATTTAATGTATATTTAAATTAAAATTTATACATAATTTAAAATTTTTAAATTAATTAAAAATATAAACTAAATTTTTATTAAATTAATTTTAAATTAAAAAGTTGACTTCGCCACATTCTTTTGCAAATAAAAATTTTATTTTGTTTATTTTTTCAATTATAAATTAGTTTTGTTTAATAATTAAAAAATTAATTGTAACAAGAAGATTAATTAAATATACATAATATTATTATATAAATATTCTAATAAGGGGGTAGGGGGTATAAATATAAGAAGTTTATTTGATTATTAAAAAATTCGATATTGGGTCGATTTTCACCGTTGGTTTTCACCATCTTGGGAAATCGTTTTGCTGGCGGGAATTTTAAAATTTGTATGCGAAAATGATTCAAGTTTTTAAAAATGAGGTGAATTACTAAATTTGTATGTGAAAATGATTTATTGTGGAAAATTAATTTAAAGAGAATATTTAAAAAGATTTCTAAAATGATTAGTGAAGAAACTGAAAGATTTTAAGACAATTTTTTTAATTTTGCAGAACTTAAATGAAATTCAGAAAAAATTTCATTAATTTCAAAAGATTAGAAGGATTAGAAATTCTGAAAAGATTAAAAAAACAAGAATTTTCTTAAGATTCCTGGGGAAATTTCAAATGATTCTTTAATTTGAAAAAAAATTGAAAAACATTCCGAAACATTTCAAACGATATCTTAAAATTTCAAAAAATACTGTAGAATATTTTGAAGCAAAATGTTTCATCTTGGTAAGATTGACCAATATAGAAAAATCGAGTGAATTTAAGAAATATTACTAAGATTTGAACAGATTCAAAATGAATGTTCAACTTTTGAAGATTTTACAAAATGTAGATTTTGAAAGATTTCAAACAAAAACTGTAGAAGCTTTTAAAGAATTTTGAAAGATTTCAATGGTTGAATTTAGAAGAATTTAGAGAATTTGAGAATTTGAGAATTTTTCAAAATTATAAGAAAATTTATAGTGAGTTAAGAATATTTCAAAGAATTTAAGCGATTTTGAATAGATCACAAATATTTTAAAACTTATAAATATTTCCAAAAATTTATGAAATAGTTTTTGATTTCTTTCAAACTTCTAAAAGTCCTAAACATCTTTTCAAAAGATTCGAATTGTTCCTTATATTTTGTAAGATCCTGTGAAATGAAAAAATGTCTTTATAATCTTCTAGATTCTTTTTTGACGCATCTGAAGTCTCTTTAAATCATTTTTAATTTTCTCAAGAATCTTATGAAAATTATATCTATATAAACAAAAAATGTAACGTAACATGTTTTTGAAAGAAAATAATTTATAAAAATAGGTCTGATAGTTTAATGAAATAGTAGAATGTTATTTTATTCATTTTGATTGGAGGCTTCTACATTTTCAATGAAATCGTTTCAATAATGAAACATTCTAAAAGCTAGATATGTATGAAATACGAAATTTATTTTTATTTTATTAAAATTAATTTTCAAATTCTTGAAGTATTGAAAACATTATATGTTATCAACAATTAATAGTATTTTTTTATATTTTGAATTTTCCCGCCTCTAAGACTAAGAGAAATTAATTTTTCACCAAATAGTGAGATATTTAATCAAAAGATAAATTTTTCACAAAAACGAAAATAAATTCGAAAAAAAGTTCAATTGTTGACCAAAAATATAACACTTCAATTTTCAATATAGAAGTAAATTTTCAACCGAACAGGTGAATTTTTTACCAGGAATTTTCAAATAGCGAAATTTTCAATCAAAAAGGTGAATTTTCTAACAAAGAAGAAAATTTTTCAACAAAATACACGAATTTTTAACTTAAATTTTTAGTGGAAAAATACATTTTCAACAAAATAGAATACATTTTTAACAAAATATTTAAATTTTTAACCACAAAGATGGATTTTTAATCAAGTTAAAACCAAAGCTTCAACCAAATAATTTAATTTATCAATTAAAAAACTAATCACTTTTAGAAAAGAACATACATTTTTAACCAAGAAGATTAATTATCTACTTCTTGATGAATGAGTCACCAAGAAGATTAAGGGTTTTCCACAGAAAAAGATTTTTCAACCAGAAAGTTGCATTTTAAACTAGAGAAGATACGTTTTCAACCAAACGTGGAATAGTTGAATTTTTGGATAAAAAGATAGATTTAATAGCAACAAAGAAAAGTTTGACTGAATAGTTAAACTTTGAACAAAACAGAAAGATTTTTCAACCCAAATTACGAATAATTAAAAATAAAATTTCAATAAAGTAGATCCATTTTCAATTAGGTAGTTTAATTTCGAACCAAAGAAGATAAATTCTTAACAATAAGTGTGAAGGTTGATATTTCATCCAAAAAAGATTCTGATTTTTTACCAAAAGCAGTTGAATTCAACCGAAAATGTTGAATTTTCTACAAAATAGTTGAACCCTCAATCAAATCAGATGAATGCTCAGCCAAAAATTTGTGATTTTAAACCAAAAAGATACGATTTTTACCAAAATAGATAGACTCTCAACCCAAAAAGAACAAAACTTCAACAAAACAGTTGAATTTTTGGACAAGAGGAATTATTTTTTAGCAAAATTGTCAAATTTTCAACCAAATAATAAAATCAACTTAAGTTTCAATCTATAGAAAATTCCCTCACTGGTTTTATCCTTCAAGGTGGGAAATTCCTGCACTATACTTTTAGCTAAAGGCCACTTTGCTTCATCAGGAGGATAGCTCAAATTAATAGAAAGTATTTTAAGTAAGAAGGAAAAGCAATAGAGTTTACTATGAGGTGTCACACTTACTGTAAAAAAATAAATTAATCTTTTTGAATATTCTCCTAAAATTAATTTTCTTAAATAAAAAATCATTTTGAATTTTGCTAGGAATCTTAAGAAAAAGTTGCTATTCTTTTGAAAGCTTTCACAATTCTTGGAACAATTTCAAGTACCTCTTAAAATTACTTAAATTTTTCCTAAGCTAATAAGTGTTCAATTTTTATTCATACATCAAAATTACAAAATTTCACTTCCAACATTGTAAAAAAAAGTATTATTTTAGGGCTAATTTCACGAATTAAATAAGACTCTGAAAAAACAGTCTCGAGTGGTACTAAAATGAGACCGCTGGTGGGAACCCAGATTCATTTTATTTTACATTGAAAATCACAGTATGAAGTTCTCCTATTCAAAAACGGGACACCTAAAAAAATACCGTAAAAAAAAAGATCTCTAGTTTTCACAATGAACAATGATCTGCCTAATGATTGAAAAAAGACATTATGTACATATACATCTATTTATTTATTCTTTTATAACACATCCTGTATATCCTATCTGTTTTTTGCCTCATTTGATATAAAAATTTCGGTTTGATTAACCAAGCCTCAAAATTGAATTGTATATTAGAATAGTTATAATATTACAATTTAATGATTATATTGATATATAATATAGTCGATCATTATGTACCTACTCAATAACACCAGTATAAATCCTTTGATTCATAAATTTATTCACCACAATTCAAAAATTCGAGACCGATTCCCTTCGCTTCTGAGACTTCTGACACAATTGGTCGAAATCATGACAGTTCACTAATTCGTTAGTGATCGCGTTAGGTTTCTATTGAATTAGTAAAGCGAAGCTACTAAATAATAGTGAATCATGTTTACTAATTGATATTAGTAAAACTTATAATAATTTATTAGTAAAATAATTACTATTTCAAAAGTCAAACCTCAAAATATTACTATTTTGTTAGTGAACTATACATATACTAATTCAATTAGTGAAATTTCCACTAATACAGATTTAGAGAGTCCACTGTTTTTTCATTTCCAGTCAAACACTCACTCAAATCTAGATAGTGCAAATCCGAGTAATGTCGTTTGTTAGAAAAGATTCAATACCTTGGCAAATTTTTTCACAAGATAGTCGTAACACTCTGCACATTATAAGAAATAGGATTCTTCATTCAAATAACTTTGAATGATGAATAAATATACTACAATTAAAACTGCAATTAAGATTATAGAAATGATATTGTTATATTTACCAGTACGATCAGCCGAAACTAAAGAGGTGAGAAACAGAATGCTGATAAGGATCTTCATTTTCCTCCAATGATGTAACTGGTATGCTGAGAAACTGGTGAATAGAGTAAAATCAATGAACGCTGTACAAAATGTTGAAGTTTATATACCAATTAAAGGCGGAAAAATAGGTCAGATTTATTGTATGGGCAGGCTTAACAGAGACTTCAACGACGACTTTTATTTGCCAAAGAATATACATAAATGAATCTTATATCAACAGTTACCGAAAGCGGAAGAAGTATATCTAGTTCATAGATAGTGGGAGAAAAATTCCATCAATGTTTGTGTAAAAAATGTATTCACGTCGTTCAAAACAATGACAATGCAATGACTTTTTCATAATTAACAAAAGAATGTCATGCACGAAGACGATGCTTTTGTTTCAAGACAACTTTTTCTCTGAGGGGCCAAAAAGAAGAATTTTTGTCAGAAAATTTGAACTCACAACCAAAAAATATGCAATATTTTTAGTAACATAAGGAATTAATTTTTACCTATGATGATGAATCTTTAATAAAAAAATGAATTTTCAACCAAATAGTTTCATTCTCGACCACAACGATAAATTTGTTATCTTGAAAAATTATAATTTTCAATAAATTTATCAAAAATGAACTGCTTGTGGTGAGGTTTGGTTTTTAAAATTATTATTCAAATGTACACTGTAAAAACTATGGTTCCATTTGAATTGAGCATCACTTTTTTAGCGTCCTGTTATAATACCAAATCATCTTGCTTTGATGCCATCGTTCGTACTATTTTACTTTGCTAACTTCAGATTGGAGAATGGTACGTACTAGAGAACTAAAATGATGCACACGGAGTATTGTTTTAATTGCTTCCAACTTCATGCTTATGAGAATTCTTCATTGTTTAAATTTTCTTCTACTTTTGAAATGTGATAGAGAAAATAGAAAGGGGGAGAAAGGTAGCATTATTTAACAAAGAGGAAACTGGTGAATAAATATCTAATTATTATAATAAATATTTATTTATATGAATATAAGATTTTTGTTAAATCGAAAATGATGCCTAGAATTAATTTTTGAATTGTAAAAGTTACCAAAATTTATAACGTCATTTTGAGTTATTATTCAGTATTGAAAAATTCATATTGCAATGATTGAAAAGTAATGAGGTGGATGTTCTTCCAAATGTCTTACTGTTTGAATGGGTAATCCGTAGTCTAGGTGTTCAAATCACAATACCCGGATGGCTTTTCAAAGGTCTGAAAAAATGTTTTTTTTTTTTCAATTTAGTTTTTCGATAGTGCCCTCTGCATGGAGAATAACCCATATAATATAATTATTATATCTTTATATTACAAACAAGAAATATGATACATTATAAAATATTTTCTATTAAAAATAACGAAATCTTAAATGTCAAGTTTTTAAAACCAAATAGACTTTCTAACCAAGCTAAAATATTTCAGCATTTTTATTAGAGCCGTGCAGTCGTTTATTTGAATTTTTAATACAAATTCAAGAACGCTTAGAATATTGTTTTTTTCGAAATAAAGACAAATTTAACTGTACATCGAACCGCCTTGATTTCCTTCAATTATTACAATTTTTAAAATCAAGGTAACTTTTTTATTGTAAAAAATGGATTCAAAATTCAAGACGAATCTTCAAAATTCGACTTGTTCGAATAAGTCGAATCTCAAATATTAGACTTGAGTTTTGGAGTCATTTTTTTCAGAAAAAAAGGAGTTAGTTTGATTTAGAAATTTTAAAAGCTTAAGGAAGTCAAACCTGTTTGATGTACATTAAACATTTTTTCTATTTCAAAGAATCCAACTTTCCAGGCGTGTCTAAATTTGTATTACAAATTCAAATAAACGACTGAACACATCTAATTTATATAGCCGCTCTTAAAGGAAGACCGTTAACGAATATTTTCATCTTTGGCAACACTCAAGTTAATCGAAAGTTATTTTTCGAAGTCTTTAATAAATTACGAATTAGAATTGGGTTTCAGCTAATATCGCTAATTTCTTTTTCTGGATATTAGCCTTTTTTGGAATCAGCTAAAGAAATTTTAGAAAAATGTCGCATTCTATTCTGCGAATATGAGTGAAAAGTGTAGACCAAAACTTCTTTCCTGTATTCTGCACAAGAAAAGTAAAACTTGAGTTTAGACAAATCATTCAAGACTAAGTAAAAAACATGACTTTGCTTGCAATGCAGAGAAAATGAGTTTTCAATTGATTTTATAAAATCAAAGAGTTTAAAATTCGGGTACTGGAGATTGTAATTTTGATCTAGAGTGATTAATTTTGCCACTGGATGATTAGTTTGTATTTGACCTACACTTTCGTCGCTTGCAGAATGAAATAGTGCGGATTTGCAATCAACGCAGTTCCTCTTTTTTAATTTTTGACCAAATTTGACCTGTAATGTAATATGTACATTAAACAATGATTGTGAAAATGGCCTGGTGGAGTTTTCCACTAGTGTTTTTATGTTTATCGAATTAATTATGGCGACGTGTATCGTTCCGAGGTGCAAATCTAGTTACAAAAGTAAATTCGGAGAACCCAAAGATCCCGAATATGAACAAAAAATTTTGCCAACGTCTTGAAAGACCCAGCTATTAAAGCTTCATGGCAAAAAGCTTTAATTCTGAAAAATTTTACCGTGAAAGCTAGGCAGTTCTTTTACAGTAATCATTTTTTAAAGGAAGACATTCTCCACGAGAAAATCCTAAAAGCATCCGATGGCACTATTTTGTTAAAGTTAAATAATTATATATTTACTGTAAAATCGGAATGAAAAGTTAAAAATAAAACCAAAGTAAATTTTTTTTATTCAATAAACGGTATTATTAGGTATTTTCACTTACTACTCATTTAAAAAAAAATTCGGTTTGTTTTCCCGTCAGCACGTGCAACAACAAACACAATTTATTCATATTTTTAGTAATTTTCGGAATAGAAAATATGTGCCAAGTAAATTTAGTCAATGTCTTATTTGAGTAGAATACAGAAAAAGTGACGTTAATTTCAGGATTAAATTAGAAGGCTAGAAAATGTGTGATACTAACCTCAATTTTTCTTCTTTATCAATTCATGCGACCAAAATCTTAAATTAATGTTACTTTTTTAAACGAGTACTGAGTGAAAATACCTAATAAATACAGTTTATTGAAGAAGAATGAATTGACTTTTGTTTTATTTTTTCATTTTGATTTCAGATTTACAGTAAATACAAATCACTTACCTTTCTCAAAATAGCGCCATCGGGTCCTTTCAGGATTTTATCCTGGAGAATGCCTTCCTTCAAAAAATGCTTAGTGTAAACGAACTGGCTAGCTTTGACCGTAAAATTTTTCTGAATCAAAGCTTTTTGCCATAAAGCCATCGGCAGAACCCGAACGAAGTACAGTGACAGTTCACGGACGTTTGACGTTTCCATGTGCTACGTAACGTCATTGAAATTTGATCTCACTTCAGTTCTGTTTTGATCCAAAAAAGTAGTACTAAAACGTCGTTTAGTGGCATCAAAATAAAGTGGCATTAGAATGGAGCCACCCGAGACTATATTTTTGTAGGACTGTTTCAGTACCGAAAACTGGCCTTGATATGATACTTTTTTTTTACAGTGTAAATAATGCCATGAAAATATCGAGAAATGGCTTTTTTCATTTATTGTAAAAATACCATTTTAAATGTTATTGACCAATTAATTTATTTGTGTCCACGTTAAATATACATGAAAATATTATTGTTTGCGTCAGTCTTTACTAAATAAAATGTTACAATATAAATCTTGAATTTTCCTCAGTTTCATCATAGACATAAAAGTTACATTTTCCATACTCTTGAACTTCAGAAATTTAATTTAGAAATAGAATAATATAATTCGAAACAATTATGTAGAAAATATTTGCAGAAAACGTAGTAAATGCAATCTTTTACAAATTTCTTGTTAAATTCAAAAAGTAGAATTTATTCTACCTTGATGAATAACTTATCCGGAAATACATTGAAAATGTAATTTTTGTGTTTTTCGAGTTTTGAAAAATATAAGAAGTACAGTGCCAGATTATTACAAAAGCAGAGAGTTTTATTTTTTTAATGAGAGAAATAATCTGCTAATTTGTATTTATTTTCATTTTAAACATAACAATTTTTCATATTTTAATTATAATCGTGTGATTTCTAACACTTCATTTAAAATCATTATTCATTCTTGAAATTCTCCAATAAAAAAATTATCAATCTGAATAATCGAACGATCAAACGAACTAACCTAACTGAAGTTCGATCGTAATTATACGACCGCCTCGTTCGAAGGGATTACTGTTGTAGTTCCGCTACTTTACGCCAAATCACCACAAATTTAAGAGCCAAAATTTTTCACCACCGCGCCCTCCCAGCGTTCACTTGTCGATACTTCATTTAGTTTATAACTGTCTTATAAATTGTCTGCATGTTCTCTCCGGTACCCGAAAGAACTTGCGGGAGGGAAATAAAATATTTTTGATAAAGAAGGGTAGAAAAAAGATATTGTGGGAGGGAGTAATTCCTTCGAACGAGGCGGTGGTATAATTACGATCGAACTTCACTTAGGTAAGTTCGTTTGATCATTCAATTATTCTTCCCGCCTCATTCTCGGGATTACTGTTGTAGATATTTAGAGTAGACAATTTGCCAAACCTTTGTTTTTATTGTAGAAAAACATAGAACAATTTTTTTTTTTAACCTTAACTTATCAATTTTCTGTTAGAACCGCATTACAGAACGTTTCGTTAGCAGGTGTGATTGGTCGATTATAGAATCGAGCAAAGGTCGACGAAGAATGAGACGAGCCCACGGTGCTTCTGATCATACTTAGGTCCACTCCTTTTTTAAAGGCTGTAGAGGTTGCATATATTCAGAGTTTTCTAGACTTGCACCACTTCCAAATTGCTCTACTAAGAGAATGTAGATATGGGTGTTGGATACCGCCCATTTTATTTATGTAGGCAATTGCCGTTGTGTTGTCGATTCTTAATAGAATCTCACAACTCTGCAGTTTGGGAGAAAAAGCTTTAAGGGCCCAGAAGGATGCTAGCAGTTCTAAGCGGTTTATGCTCCAGGATTTCTCCTCTTCGTTCCAGAACCCATGGACTGATTCGCCTTCACAATAGGCCCCCCAACCAGATTTTGAAGCGTCAGAGAAGATTTCCTTCTCGAAAACAAATTGACGTATTGGGCTTCGTGACAAATGTATGTTCTTGCGCAAACAAATCAAGTTAGATCGTAGGGATTCTGGAAGGAACATGGATTCGTCATAATTGCCATCAGCAAACATCAAGGCTTAAAACTTAGCCCGCTTAGGGCTTTTGTGTAGCCCATTCCATACGGAATCGCAGGACAACAAGAAATTAGGCTTCCAATTAGTTGGGAAAACTCTCGAATAGTGAATGATTTTATTTTCAGAAAGATTTCTATCAAAAAGCCCATTTTTTCTCTTTTGTTTGAAGGCAACTATAACATCAGGGTTACGGAAACGAAGGTGAACCCTAAAAAATTGCACCTTTTGCTCAGAATTAGGCAACTTTCATCGTAATTGATTACGAATCCTAGTGATTGAAGAAGCTTAATGGAAGTTTGGACATTGTATAAACAATCTTCAAAAGTGTTGCCGAAAAATAGAAAATTATCTAGATATACTACACATAAAGAGTCCCTTACTCCTCAGATGGCTAAAAACTGGCTTCATTATTTTTATGAATACAAATGGACAAATGTTTAACCCGAAAGGTAGACAATTAACCCGAATCCGCCCACGGGGTCATATGTGGTACAGCGAGCAGTGGTTTATGAAAAACGACTTATCCTGGTCTTTCACATTTAAATCTCGCGCAAAACCGTCGTATACTATTCAGGGAGGTTACCCAAATAATTTTAGGCTGCTGTTTGGTGCAAGTTGGCAACCTTGAGCTGAGGAGGGTATTCCCCGTTTCAGATTTTATTTGGAGAAACAAAATTTTTTGGGCGGATTCGTGTTAAACTCATATAAAGTGCTTTCGAAGGAAAATCTCAAAAATTTACGATGTCTTCCGTCTACTGGCACTAAGAAATAGGCATTCTTTGAGTCCAGGTTTGCCATATAGCAATTTTTCGTCATCAACTTGCAGGCAGTTCGAGCGTCTTCCAGCTTGAAGTGGGGCACTTCGATGAATTTATTCAAGGTCTGCAGATTAAAGATAAATCGCTTCGACTTATTTTTGCGATCGGTAAGAAAGTAAGTGGATAAAAATTTCCCATTTAATGGTCTACAAGGACTGATAGCTCCCATCTCTAATAACTCGCCAATCTCAGTTCTTAGAGATGTAGGTTCGTCTTGGGCCCAAATTCGAACAGATGGGACAGTTTTTTGCCATGGTTTCAGCTTGGATGGAATTTGATAACCTTCTACCGAATGGAGGACAAAAGCATCCATAGTAATCTGCTTCCAAGCGGGAAGAAAATTGCGCAAGCGACCTGCCATACTAACCTCTATTTCCGCTACTGCCGCGCTGAAGGTCGAGGTGGCCGTCTCGTTTGCTGCCCTCGAGATGTCGGTTGAGATTTCTTGTAGGGTTGTTGTTTCGTGTGAGCATGATGGTTGCTGCTCGTCCATGAGGGCCTCTGGTTCCTCGTGAACGAGCTCTTCGAGTTTAAAGATCCAGAGCTTTGGATATTGGGAGCCTTCTTCGAAGGTACTCATGGTTTGATGGACTTGCTGATCTTCTCCAACGAGTTCACTTCATTAATCTTCTCATTAAGATTATCCCGAAATAGGAAAGTGCTCCTGTCAGTTTTTTCCAGAATGGATTTAACCGATTTATTATAAGCGGGAGCGATGAATGCTCTTCGCACAATCTTTTCCGCATGGTGGAGTTGTGCGATCAGTTTTCCACTATCAGAAAGATATTCGAGAAGTTTTGCAACATCAAATCCATTATCTGCATTTTCAAGTAACATATTTATGCCCTGGCCCAAAGCTGACAAAGCTGACCCTGCCAGGCGTTTGGAATTTTCGAAAATGCTCGTCCCTTTTCACAGCTGTCTCTCCCATTGATAGCAGCATGACCGGGTTCACTTCTGGCGCACCCAAAAAAATATTCCCTTTTCGAGGATATTTCTTTAGTAACTCGTCTTTTTCTTCTTTAGGAAGGCCTGACTTTAGCCAGGAGTCCCACCTTGAAACCAGCTCTGGATGTAATTCAACATCTCCGACACTGAGAGTGGTAGCACCTAACTTCTTTTCATCGACCGCCGCCATGTTGTTTTCTTCGATGATAGGAGTCCCGGTTGAATCGGCATTTTCCATATCTTGACCGCTATCTTTACTTGTCCCTTCCATTGATAAGGCTCCTGTAAAGATATAACTAGATTAGTCCTGTACCATTGTACAGGCTCTACCAGGTTGAGGATCGGCACGTATCTCATCTCTAGTATGAGCCTAGCCGTCCGAGGTAATCCATGAGGGAGAAACTCAAATAAAGGACTTACCATTACATGATTCAAGCGATGCATCTCGAGAGCGGGAGTCCTGACTTCTAGAAGAACTCCAGGATCGTGAAGGAATGCGAGATGAGCCACAAGATCTACGTTTTGAAGAACGAGATGAGCTAGGTGAATCGTATCTTGAACGTCTACACTTCCGATCGTTTGCAACTATTTCTTTTAGTTTTTTCACTTGGCGGAAAAGAACTTCAACATCATCTTCGTTGAAAGGAGAACGCTTACGTTTACGACCCATGCCGTAAATAATTAACCCTAAAGACTTGGCTCTTAGGTGTGAACGTGTCAGACACAAAGAAACGAATGAAGTCTCGACAAGTGAACGCTGGGAGGGCGCGGTGGTGGAAAATTTTGGCTCTTAAATTTGTGGAGATTTGGCGTAAAGTAGCGAAACTACAACAGTAATCCCGACAACGAGGCGGGAAGTATAATTCATTTTTTTTAAACTTCAACTAATATTTAAAAATTGGGCAAAAGATTGCTATATGTGATTGTAATAATTAGAAGTTGTGCAACTATCGAGTCTTTCAATTTGATGTTCTACGATTTCGAAGAATTGAAAAAATTAGACAATTTAGTACGTTTGGAATTGGAACCAAAGATTTAAAATTATTTCAATCGGGAATTATAAAATTTATAACTGAATAAAATTGAAACTGAACAATCTATAACATTTCAATAAAAAATTAATTAATTCAAAACTGACTAGGGTAAGAGCACCAATTTTTCGAAAGCCTTAATAGGAAAATTGTCCTGTCATTTCTAATATTTGAATTAAAACTCCAACATTGTGATATTTAAAATTAGAAACCATCAGAAATTAAGAAACTTCAAGGCCTCCAAAATTAAATTATTTCAAAATTAATACATATTCTCACTCATTCTCATAAAATCTTCTTTAAAATCTATATGGTTATCTATATTACTAACAGCCAGTCATGTGTTCTCTTACTTGATACTAACTTGTTTGCTATCTCATTATATAATCAAATGGAAGAGTAATATAAAGCAAACAAAACATTTACGCACTAAAATCTCTAATTTTAAATTGAAATTATAGAAGTTTTGAAGATGATAAATATATTATTGATAAGTATCAATATCATGCGAACGAAAAAAAATTTTTAGTTAAAACAGAAACGAGCGATTTCCAAGAAAATTATTTTTCTTCCATTTTAGAGCAAAAGTGTTCGACTTGGGGAACACTTGGGATCTTTTTTGAATGCAAATGTGTAGACTGATTTGTTTTCAGGCCAACGTTTGAAAAAGTTTCTACTTAAGAAGGCAAACCCCAAAATATTCCAAAAGCTTTATTATTAATAATTTCAGTCAATTTATTCACTTAAATTATTTATGAAAATCCTAAACTTCTTTTGTTAACAATATTCTATAGATTACCAAGTCTGATAAGCTACTTCGATACATATTAGAGAATTTCTTTCACGAAACTTGTATTTGATAAGCTATTACGATCCATACCAGATGAAGAAAACATGTTTAAAAATATTATCCAAATGCATTGAATTCATTACCGTCGGAGTTTTAGAAAAAAATCAAAGCAATTGAAAAAATTGATGAAACTAATACGAATCTTAGATAAATTAAAAAAATTCAACATGAATTAAAAAAGATGCAAGAGATAACATTTTTAAAATCCAAAGAAATTATATTAAATTAAAAGCCTTTAGTGCAATGGAATGGGTTATTGTTGCAATGAGAATCTTATGATGTTAAATGTATTTTTTTGAAATTTTATTTGAAGTTTAAGTATCAGTAACTGAAAAAAAATATATTTCTCATTGTAAAAGAACAATGATTTTGAATATGAAGAATAATTCAAAGAAATACATTAAACATTTAAATAATTGTTCTTTCATGAAAATATTTAATATTTTGTAATTTCGGAAATGTCCTATTTCGAATATCTTCTTGTTCTGGGATTTTACATTGCCGGAATTTCTTTTTTACGGATTTTTCAGTCGTCCCATAAAATTAATAATGAATCAATAAATTTAAAATATTCCTGAAAGAAGAAAATACACATAATATGAAATTCACGAAGTTAAAAAAAGAACTCTAGAAGAAGAGATTTTGAATGATGATACTCAAATTCTTAATATTTGAAATTTGTTTACATATGCTTCGCCATATTGGATCAGCCATTTTGAATTTCGAAATTCAGACTTCTGATTCAATAAGAAAAAAATGTCTCTACTCTAGCTCTAGAACAACGGGATTAAGTAGCAGAAATAACTAAAAATCAATTGTTTCAGGGGTATGTCACGCCAGCCATTGCAGTCTATAGACAGTTGGTTCCCGGCTTGACTCAGCGGGCAAAATATGAAACTGTGGCGCTGATTGCCTTTCGCCAAAATTTTTGTTTGAATTTAAATTTGTCACAGAACTAAAGTGTCAAATAGACAAAAATGGCCGCGTCGGTGATGTACATTTTTGATATTTTGACATTTTATTAAATTTCTTCGTCAAATACATTACATCTAGGTAAAATGCCTATAAAAGTGATCTATGCGATAAAACTGTACAAAGTGATGTTTTTCCATGGTATTTAATGAAAATAAAAAGTGTAAACTATGGGAGGCCATATCGTTGCATTGTTCTACATTGCGACTCGGGTTACGACAAAAAAGGCCAAAAAAGCAAAAAGTACAAATCGTGATCTGGAAAACTGGAAAGAAGCTGAAGATGACGAAGAAATATACTTTTTTACCGTTCCGAGAAATAGTGTTTCTTTGTGGCAAAATGCTATAAATCGAGAAAATTTTCAAGTGAAACCCAACCAAGTGGTTTGCTCCAAACATTTTGGTAAAAACGATATACTTGGCCGGAAAATAGAGTTATTATTCGTAGGTACTTTCAACAGGGCAAAAAAACTAGCAAATTCAAGTAAAAATTTTATACGAACATTTGTTTTAAATTACATAAATGAGTAACCAATTCTTATTGAATAAAAACAAATTGATTTCCTAACTTAACGCCTCCATTACATTTCAGTAATTATTTTTAAGAACCATTTTTTAATTTAAGGTAAGTGCACCGCAGTTCAGTGTATGCAGCACAAATATTTTCGCTGCAGTCACACACTTGGTCTATTTAAATATTTTTATTTAAAAAATGTCACTTGAAGAATTATTCAATTTCCATAAAATTTGAAAAGAGTCAAATTCATTCTCATATGATATTCAATCTCCAAATTTTTTATTTAATTTATATCCACAAAAGATATTTATGCTTCTTCCACCATTGATAAATTTAGAAAAAATTCAAGGAATCATTAGATTTTTATTTGAAATTTAAATCAACAATTGGGCGAAAGGCGATCAGCGCCACAGTTTGACATTCTGCCCGCTGAGTCAAGTTGGGAACTATAATCATAATAATCGTGTCAGCCCCCTGATTGTTTAAACTAATAATGGATATAAAAATTGAAATTTATTTTCTCAACAATCGCTAGTTGTAATTTCTATAGCAGAAACGAGACAATTCCGAAATGTCCCGGACAAATATTCTTGTAACAAATGAGGGTTTCTACAGTAGTAAAGCTGAGATATCGTGAACGTGTAAAATATAATAAAAATTTATATGGACTTATGACCGTGCGGTCTCTCAGACCGCACCATGCTTCTGATGTCTGGGTCCCTCGCCTACTGGTGCAAACGATCATTAATAATAGAAATTGATTAAATTGATTACTCTTTTACTTATTCCAATGTTCATGCATATATTTGTATAAGACAGATAACAAAAACTTCTCACTTTATTTAATTAGATATAAATATATACAGCAGTCTGCGAGACATGAAGTCCATGGTAGTGCAGAAAGTAAATCACATCCATACATTGAGGGTACAATAACTCACTAATTAAATTTTTATTGTATTGTACTGCATTTATTTCATCCTTTGGGTTAATGACCAAAAGCGCTAATAACATTGCATACATAGATGTAAAAGTATAACAGATTAACAGATTATTATAAGAACAATCTTTGACATGAAGTACACCGTAAACGAAATATATATTATTATTCTTTCTATATTCTATATTCTGTATTTCATATCTCCAATGGAACGTCTTTCTAATGATTACTTCCTGAACTACTTGCGGCATTAAAACTATCATATATCTGATTAACAAGATCATTTTTACCAATATATTTCTTGAAATACGTGATATGAGCCTCCTGCTCATTAGACAGTAGAAAAGTTCTCCCCGTAG
>CAKNXH010044356.1:0-13327 GCA_932178445.1 Andricus quercusramuli
GATTGTTTTTCCAAAGTTGCATGCAAACTTTTAGATAAAAATGTATTGGAGTAAAAATTAATTTCATGATATTTTATTGAACTTTTTTTTTAAATAAAAGAATTTCATGCAGAAGAATGAGACGCGCTCGAATCGCACGTATGAGGTTTTAGTTAATCTTAAAATTGATGACAAAGTTTGATAATTGTCGCGAAAGAACCAAGTCATTTTGAAAATGCCCGCAGATATTAGAGGTTAAAATATAACTTGCGATAAAAATTGGGCAAGACTGAGCGAAAGCTAAAAATAAATTCAAAATCGTGAAATGACAATAATTGAACAAAATTAAAAAATGCAATGAATCATATACTATATATCTATGTCTAAAAACACTAGCTACATCATGACCTGTATATATTAATCGAAAACGGATCTAATTATTATAAAAATTAACAAACAATGTAAATATAAGTCACTCGGAAAAGACATTAGAATAAGGCTGAAAAGTTTAATATTATTTAAATTTTCTTATAATAGTTTTTGAATAACTGAATCACTTTTGAATAATTAAAGTTTACCATGCCAGCAAAAAGATACTAATTCGGGAGGATTGCGGCGAATTAACATGTTTAAATTCGCCCGAATCTTGCTTTCTGATTCGTTGGAACGAACTGAGCCAGCGCGAATTGAATGCTTGTCAATTTACCTTAATTCGTGGTCAAGGTAATTTCGAAAAAAGTTGATAAAAATTGCATGCCTCGAGTCTCGAACGAGCGATCCCAAGTGTATAAGTCCAGAGGACACCACTGAGCTACAGGCATCATTAATATATATTTACAACAGATCCTATATGCCCCTACGCGTTAGTTATACCTTAAGAATTCGAATGAATAGGCCAGTTTTTAGCTGTATTCGTGCTGGCGAATTCTAGCTAATTGGAGCTTGACTTAAAATCTAGCGGATTAAAATAAATTGACCAACACTGAAATTAATTCGTTTTGACACATTCAAATGAATGAGGTCCCCTAAAATATTTTCGCTGAATTCAGGTGAATAGGATATTTGAAGACTATATTACTCTCCACGAATTTACACACATAAAAAGCAAGAAAATTGCCATCACGATTACTGGGACTAAGGTCACGATCAGATTAAAAAATGAAAAAATTAGTTTAATTGAAAAAAAAAACTCAAACGTAAAGTCTAAAAATACCTTTAAAAGTAAGTCAGAAACTTCGGAGAAAGCTTACTATTTTGAAGTTCATCAATATTTGTAAAAACATTGAAATGTGTTTACTGTATTGAGCAGAAATTGCACAGAAAAAACATAGTGTTAATCCAACGCTAATTTCAGGGTACCATTTCCCTGCAACAAAAATTAGTCCTGGTATTGTGAATGGTACCACTACAAAAATATGGTTTTCCTTGGACTTGGGGTACGAAACGTCACCTGCTCTCATTTGTTTGTAAAGTTTTGCGGCAAAAACAATAGGCGATAATTTCATACCCCAACTCCGAGCGAGATTGAACCCCATCTTGAAATTAAGTGCAACAAAATTTATCCCAGAGTTTTTACTGTGTTAATATATTATTTCAATTGTTTATTTAACGAAAAATTGTTAAGCTACCAAGCACGAAATATGTATTATCATTCGAGAATCATAATTATATTCTGAAATATCATAACTCAGGTTCGCCACTGGTCCGGGAAACCAGGAGATGATTGGGATTTTTCGAGAGCGGGAAATGACAGTGAATTTATTTTTTGACCGGTATTTTTACACGTTTGAAAAAAAATTTATCCAATCACTTGAAATATCACAAATTTCGTGTCACAAGATATGTAATGCAATTCAAAATAAGTTTCATTTCAACTTTTTTTTTGAATGCTAAGTCACAATGTTACAATGTGGAATGCTAAAATCTTTTACGATCAAAATTTTCCATTTTACCTCTGTATTTTCAAGGGTACATTTTCAATTGAAAGAATGTTGAAATGCAACCTAAATTTTTTGACAAAAAATGTTTTGAGTCGATCAACTGTAAATATAGATTCAATAATGATTTTCAAAATTAAACTGTAGTTCGTGTATTCGCAATTGAACAATAATTAACTGAGTTTATAAAGCAATTCTGAATCTGGTAAAATTAAACAATATACAGATTTTGACGTTAAAAATTGAACTGTTTCAATTCTAAAGCCTTAGTAGTTAATCAAATGTAAACATCCGATTGAAACTTTATAAACTATCTGTTGTTTCAGTCTAAAATATACAATTTTTAACGAATTCAATTTAAAAACTTGTAATGACGAAAAACAACAATTTTTTAATAATCAGAAATGTTTGCTGTTCATTTTGAATGAAAAATTATAAATTAAATATTCAAAACTATACAATTTAAAACTGAATTGTTTGAAACAGAAAGCCTTGAATCGTTAAAATTTCGGAGAGCTAAACGTTACAATGTTAATTTCAATTGTTCTAATTTAAAAAATATTATTTGCAAGTGAAAATGTTGAATATCAATGTGTAAATAACAAATAAAAATGCACTCATTTAGAAAAAATAAAAAAAAATAAGTTGAGAAGATATTTAGAAGTTTTTAAATCAAATTTTCAGGCTTTTAAGGATTTTGAAAGGTTTTAAGATAATAAAAACATTGTCTCAAGATTCCTGGGAAAGTTTCGAATGATTTTTATTTTGAAAAATTAATTTTAACAGAATATTTCAGAATATTTCGAAACGGACGCAAATTTTGATGAATAAATAAAAATTGAACAGTTATAAATTTGGAAGAAATTGATTTTTTAGTAAAAAAATATTGTTTTTAAAGAATTCTTCAGAAGATTTCAAAACAAATTTTTATGTATAAATAACGATTGAATAATTATTCGTTTACAACGATTTGAAATTGAAATAATTTAACTTCTAATTTGAAAAGTGTTCAATTTAAAAAATTGCAATTTTTTTATTTTCAATGTTTCTAACTTAAAATTGCGTAAAATGATTTAATTTTGAAAATGTATGAACTTGTTGATTCATTCTTTAATTTAGAGCATTGAAAATAATCGAGTACATTTATACACGGAGAAAAAAATCGCACTGTTATAGTAGGCTGTGCTCTTAATATTACAGCACGGAACTTCATGTGCGACATTGGTATGAATTCCTACCAATATTGGCATCAGGTCAGACAGTTTTAGCATTAAATGGCTCATACCATAAAGGAACTTTGCCTTACCACGGTTGTAAGAAAACCCATCTTTGTACAGTATGAGTACTCTTACAAAAGCGATGTTAGGCCACGCGTACCGGTGCTTGCTGTGAAGCTAGGTTCATAACTGGGCGTGGCCTAATATCTCTTTTGTCAGAGTACTCATACTCTGGTAGAGTGAGTTTTTTTACAAATATAGCAAGGTGAAGTTCGAGCTATTTTCGCGAGGGATAACGGCTTCAAATGTATTGAATGAAACCTGCGACAGAAGCATGACTACACAGAAAAAACTGAGGGATCAGTAATGCTGCGCCTCAAGTGAAACTTGGGATCATTTAGAACTTAGGCTCTAAAGGAACTCTTATTTAGGGTTCCTTTTTAGTTTGTTTATATCCGATAGATGGCCATCGGCGGTTGCCGACGTTTTCAACTGCGCATGTGCCGAGAAGCGCGGGCCTATTTGAAATCAATAAATATTATGAACAGTCATACAGATAAATGTTAACAAAATTTTTTTATTCTTATTTAAAACAAATTAAATTGAATTATAGAAATACCTAGCTTCTTGAAAAAAATTTATATTCACCTAATATTGCAAGTGTATATTATATCATTTTGAATAGTCCCGCGATTTTTGGGCATGCGCAGTGGAAAACTTCGGATTTGCAACATAACCTTAAAAACTGTCACATTTCATGTGCGATATCTTCCTTTCAAGAATGACTAATGTCTATGATTTTAGTTTCTTCATTAAATTTTTTCCAGTGCAATATTATTTAATTCCAATTATAAAGTATAATGTGCATTATTAACTTGTGCAATCATTGAAGTGAGTCAAGGCAGAAGTGAGAAAATGGCTCTATTAGAACCATTTGAATCCACACTTGGGTTCATTTAGAAACCATGTATAATTTTGGGTTCCTTTTCAGCAAGAGAGGTTCCTTTTTGTTGCAGCTCCTTTGGAACCAAAAATTGGTTCTAATAGAAACCCCAGTTTTTTCTGTGTAGTGTTCTTACTATTATAGTCATATTTTTTTCTCCGTGTAATTAATACAAATTTTGATTCGTTAAAACGATTTCTTCAGACAAATAATTTTTTCAAAACAAGAAAAAATCTGCCTCAGCACGGATTTGAACCGGAAATATGAATATCGCAAAGAGTGGAAATAGACGCAAGATGCAGCTTGTGATTATAAAAACATGGTTTTTATTTAAACATATGGCCAACGGCCATACCACGCTGGAAACACCAGTTCTCGTTAGATCACCGAAGTTAAGCAATGTTGGGCGCGGTTAGTACTTGGATGGGTAACCGTTCGAGAATACTACTGCGTGCTGTTGGCGTCGTGGGTGTGGTGAGCCCACACTTGTAGTTATTTACTACAAGAAACTATCCACCTAGAAACACTACCCGAATCGGGTAGTGTCACGCCTACCCTGAAAGGGAAATGGCTTAATGGTATACATAATGGTATTTGGTAATTATGTTTATAAGATTCGTGATTAATATATTTATATAATTTATAATAAACATTCAAAGCGAATAAATAACTCCAAAATTATTATTACCACCCTCCCCCTCCCTTGAGAGTGGATGGGAAGGGGGATTATTGGATGGCCTCCTTTTTTCAAGTTTTCTAGAAATCGAGATCTTAGTGTTTAGGCCGCTTTTTAACAGACGGCTTCACTTGAACATTGCAAATTTTTTCTAAGGCTACAAATTACTTTTTTGATGCGTAAACAACTAATGTTTGCATAAAATGGAACGAAATTCCACAATAATGTTTCAAATATTCAAAAATTTTGAATAAAATTGGGCACATCTATAAAATTAAAGGAGTTGAGCCTGCTGGCATGATTTTCAGAGAGAACCGTTTGTATGTATGTATCAAGAGAAGACGATGCCAGCACTGATGACGCGAATATAATGGCTCGCAGTGGCAATTTGGAGTTTGCCGAACGGGTACGGAACAGAAGCTTTGCGGCGGACCACCAAGTCGACGATTATCTTCGTAGGAACCTCTCACCCTTCTCCTCTGGCTTGTTTCCATCACGTTCACCAACACCACCATCACGACTAACACCACCATCAGCAACATCATCAGCATCGGGAAAATATACCAACAGAACTTATGGTGTGTGGCGTGTGGTATGGTATACGGTATCCGACGAAGATTATTTCTGTTTGAGCATCCGAGGAAGATTTGGACTCTGCGGTGGTCACGTCTGCCTTTTGGTAGCATAGGTGTGGTCGTCGACTGTCCCCCTTTCAGCTCTTGCCCCACCCCCCTCGGGCTCATTTATAACGCTCACCTGAGAAACACAAAGAACTCTCTTTCACCCCCGCGCTTTAATGCTTCCTCTCGGCCACCCTCGACGGACTTATTTATTTTTTGTTCCTTACTTCGTACTCCTTGTTTTTTTTTTCTCTATCGCCTTGCTCTAACCTTACGCGTGGTCACTGAGCTATAATACTTGATTCTTTTTCTTACAACAAAGCCTCAAATCATTCACAGAACCTCAGGATATTGATCGATCCACAAGTATTTCAAACTTCACACAGGTCCTTCTAAACCAATCAATCCAAGCAATGCAATCATTTCATTCTGTAAAATTATCCACCAATCTAGCCAACCCAATCAATCAAACCAACTTTTATAATAATGTAAGAAGAAGAAACAAAATAGTTCCCTCTGACAGTCCCGTGTAGAAATGACCACTAAAACATCAAAAATAGTCTGGTTCCGTCTAACGAGCTAGAAATACAGAATCGAGACAATAGCTGGGGGTAAGTTATATAAATATCCAGAAACGGATGGATTCGTCATTACGATTCAGGACAGGGTTGTAGGGGCCAAAAATTAACGCAAACACATATTACATTAAGACTTGGTTGACAAGTGCCGACTATGTGGAGATAATAATGAATCCATCCATCGTATTATTTATTGTTTTTCACGTAATGCCGCAGATATAGCAAACGAACAAACAGAAGGATGTGGCGGACATTTACATAATCAACTTACCCTAAGGCCTAAGCCGAAGACTATTAACAGAATGGATGGCGTGGAAAAATTAAAGGGACAGGAGTGTAGACTAGTCTACACTCTACATGATCGATATTGCTTGTCCACTTAACCAAAACTTGCAGACGACCTATACGACCAAGATCCCCAGCAAGATCTCCGCAAGAAGTTTCAAACATCATTGACAATTAAACATCTTCAACTCAACGAGCACTTGACATATGCAGTGGCTGATGACAGAAGAAACTGTATTCGCCCGAGAAAAAGTTGAGAAAAAAAATAATCCGCCGAGTCTGGACATGGTGCACAACTTTTAGTAAAAGTACCTTAAATGTGTACACGGTTCATTGACTAGATGATAATAATAGGTGCTTGAGCAGCCCGTCTCGACACCGTGTATCACGACAGAAGGCATTACGTATATTCTTCCAAAAAAATTCTACGCCCAGAGTCCATTGTCCTGACATCCATCATCTCCGAAAAAGTTTACGATTACTGCGAAGCTTACAGAAGATCAAAAGGCATGTTGTCGCAACTCTCGGGGACGCAAGAACCTGGTATCAATTGACGGTGTAGCTGTAAAGAAGGCGCAAAAATATGAGTGCAATCTGCACATGGCATACATTAATTATAAACAAGCCTTTCCATCGGTATACTCGACGATTATTTATTTGACATTCCCAGGACATACAAGATCTGCCCAAACGTGATTCAATTTATGAGTCAGGCAATGACCCTCTGATGTGCGAAACTTAATTACTTTAGTCGTGTTATACCAAGGATCTCAGAACTCTTGCGCATTACGATCGGTATTTTCCAGGGTGACTCCTGCAGTGCCCTATGGTTCTGTTTAGCGCTGAGCCCACTTAGCAGGACACTCAGCAACACGTCCTATGGGTACACCATAAAGAAAGGTAGGATGAAATACAATCTTACCCACCTGCTGTATATGGATGACCTGAAAGTGTATGCCAGCCCGAGGGAAAAACTGCGGAAGCTAATTGACATTATCCCGCAGTTTTTAAACGAAACACAAGTTGAAAGTAAATCAGATATAGGTGTGTTAAATTACAATAAACCCATCCGGGAAAGACACGGTGGTACACTCAAATTTGGACTCTACTCCCAAATTTCTTTTTATAGATAGAAATAGATTTTTGAGGTTTTATAACAGTTTGAAAATCTAGGGGGATTAATAAGCAGGGATTATGAACCCAAACTAGCACATACATAAAGCCATATAAAAGTTTGTAAAATAAATCTACATTATCACATAAATCCAAAATCTTTAGACTAATTAAATGTCTAACTTACAGTCAGGTAAAAGCTTTTTCGTGATAAAGAAAAAAAAGATTTTCAGCAGAATCGAACCTACTAGTAAGTCACTTGATTGTGACTTTTTAAACATAGAGGTGGAACACCACGCGCGATACGGGATTCGTGTTGAAATTTTCTCAAAACCTAATTTTATATGTAAAATTTGAAATAGGACAAACATGTTTATCAAATGGATCTTAGTTGTGATATGCAAAATCATTCGGACTATAAAATTCTCCAGTTTCCGGTAATTGACTTGATAATCGAGGTCCTCTTTGGTAGTAAATTAACAAAATGATTGATATTTAACGAGGCTAGATATAAGATTATATCTCAAATAACATTTTTTGAAAAGGTACGCCAAATAAAACACAGAGAGTGTTTAGAATGACAACGAAGAGAATGAATATTTAGATAAGTAAATAAAACGTATTCCTGGCAGGGTGCGGCGTCGACACGGTAGTAGTCGCGAGTTAGATATATTATATTATACAGAAGAAGATGAGGAATTATACATGAGAAAGACCCAATTAAGATGGACAACGGTGACAAATAAAGACGCGCCTCGTACCCACGCTCTGGTTATAACAGCGAGAAGGTGATTGCGATTGAGGCACCGATATAGCTAGGATCGAATGATACTTCTCTTGCTCTACAGGGGTGCTTCTTTCTGCCATGAAGCAGCTCTTCATAGATACGATCGCACTCCAATCCATCATGGCTATGTATTATAAATCCCTGTCACTTCTAATTGCGCTGATAGGAAACTCTACAAAATGCTTGCATTTTTTAGAAACAAATTAAGACAGTCACAGAAAAGTTGCGTAACCAACTAACTGGTAATGACGCATATATGCCGACTTCGAATTACTCCCATAAAAGTCAATAGATTTTGATGAAAGTTGATATCCCCTAGTTTTTTTGGTCGCCCATTACGAATCTGAACTTATTTGTTTGTATCACTTTTGGCACACAATGTCGATTTTGAGTCCACCAGTTAACTGGTTAAGTTTATACACTTCTAAAATTACCTTTGACTTTTGGCCTTCAACCACCTTGTATGCAAAAAATGACAAGACGTAAACAGAACGTTCTTAAAAAGTTCCGCGGACGTAAAGATAGAAAAATATCATTAGAACGTTCCAAAAACGTATACCTATTACGTAACCTACTACCTTCGACCTCGGAACTCTGGCCGATGATTCTTTATCTTTTATCTACCTCCCTTAACCCTCTGTTAGACGGAACCTAAAAACTTCCTAGTTTAGACGCAATCGGCCTGACAGGCCATCTGTATTTATTCGAGAAGCGCATCAGAAATAATTGTTATAGAAAGTTCTCTTAAAGTTTTTGGGGTCGCTGATTACGATTCTGATGTTGAAATTGCAAAATTCAAAATGGTGGACCCAATATGGCGACCAATATGGCAGAATCGCAGAATTAGCGTTTTTTTTCAACTCGTCTGAAACTTGATGTACGGGGGTGTTTGGGATCGCTCATTACGATTTTGACGTTAGAACTGCAAAAATTAAAATTGTGGATCCAATATGGCTACTATTGGAAGGCAGAATCACCGAATTCGCGGGTTTTTTCTTTTTTTTTTGTAATTGCACCTCTTGGTATGAATTTTCCCTTCGGAATAAATAACACTTTATTAGGAACTCAAAGAAGCTTCGTATACTGATTTTCGTTGCAATGAGATAAGGTTTCGAAAATACTGCCAGCCATATTGCATCCGTCACTATGTTTTTTTTTTTGTGTGAAAATGACGACAAATATATTATCATCGACTCATGAGAGTCCAGTATGACGATTGTCATCGAAATCAAATAAGTTGTGCATACAAGTGTCCACCATATTGCAACCGCCATTTTTTGTGGAATTGACATCAAATTCATTATCGGCAACCCAAAAAACCCCTGAGAGTAAATTTTCAAGTTTCAATTATGAAAGCTTTTCTTTTTGCTAATTTGTTGGCGACTTGTTCCGCTCGGGCGCAGGGAACCTGGTAGGTTTGAAGGATCATAGTCACATTTCACCTGGTCTTCCATAAAACTGATTAAAGGTTATCGAAAGAGCTTATATTGATTAACAAATACTAAGAAGGTCAAACCTCAGTACGCTCTGTAGTACGAGAGATAAGCGAAAACAGCTTAAGGTGGCCTGTCAGGCCGGTTGCGTCTAACAGAGGGTTAAAACTTTAGACTGTGATATTTGAGCACACCTCTGACCTGCCCCTCCACCCTGTCCTATGGATCTATCAACTTTGGTAGATAGATAAACGTTTATTTTTCAGCCTGCTAGCCTTAAAAAATTAACTTGCGTACACTTCCATTCTCTTACAGAATTTTCTTAAAACTAACCCTGAAAACTAACATCCTTCCACACCTTATCTCTAACGCCGCTCGCTCTTATCGCCTTGCCTTCCTCGCTTCGCCTAGCCTCGCACGCATGTTCCTACTCTTATTAACTTTGGTATGTAACCTCTTGACATTCGTTTTACGACAGTTTGCCAATAACCCTTACCTATTACACATCACTTTCAACTCTGCCCCCTTGCCTATGACACCTTATATTTGACCTCTGATATTCGACCTCTGACTCTACTCACACTTGACTCTTAACTTTTGACCATTTCTCACGAATTACATGAGAAACTACGTGACCGTACGCAAATTTTTTTCATCGGCTTTGATTTTACATTGCAAAACCGTTGCTAAGGGCTATTATTGAACGTTACTAGGTGTTCTTATTGACCGTCATCAATGGCTATCAATTGTTTGTAAATTCGGAACTAAAATGTTAAGCTATAAATGTGTGGAAATCTTAAATCACGTCCAGTTCACAACAAATTTTAGTTCATATAAACTGATTAAAAATAATTATTATGCGAAAAATGTATAGTTCTATGAAGATGGTTGACAGGAATAGAATATACCTACACAGTAAAAAAATATGTTCAAAATGATACCGAAATCAATATCATGTTGATATGCAACAACAATGATACCGAAATCAAGAGTATTTTGATCGACCAGAATGAATGATCGACTTTTGAGATCATAATGACCTGATGCGGGATCATGTATCAATTCAAACCAAGATGGCTGACGTTCTTAGAGTATACTTGAACTCATATGCACGCTTTTTATGGTTTCTGATCATCCAGTGTACTTCAAAAGTTAAAAAAATTACGAAATCTGATATGAGGAAATGTCACCTGTTAAGTGTTGTTCTCACTTGCTTGCGGTAAGATAATATTTTTAGGCTATGTCGTTATGACATCAGCGCCAAAAATAGGCGGCTATTTTGTTTAGTCTGACAAATGATCCGAAAAAGATGATCAAGGTGATCCGAATGGACTGATCATTATGATCTCGAGAGTCAAATGATCGTTGGAGCAAAATGCTCTGCAACAAAATTGATCCCTTTTCCTACTGTGTACTATCAGATGCCTTTGAAGCTTAACAACTCAGCAAAAAAAAAAAATACTAGAGTAATAAGTGAATAGTCATTTGGAAGCTGAAAGTGTGCCACGTAAATGAGCTCGGAGACGTTAATGTGAACAAATTTTTGTTCTTTGCGGACTGAAAATGCAAAAAAAAGCAATGAGAAAAATTTAAAAAAAAATTCATGAATACGGAGAAAACATTTGTGAACAAATTGCAGTTGATAAATTTGAGAAATAATAAAAATTGTTGCTAAAAATTACAAAAATGTACAACTATACTATATTCAGTTCTAATGAAGACATTAAGACGATTCAAACTCCAAACTGTAACGGATAGGCTCTGTGATTTTTTACAATCTCCCGGGAGGATGTGATTGTTTTATTTTTAGTGGAAATCGCGATGTTTGAGGACATTTTTTTTTTGCTGCCGGTAGGAAGAAGCGTCAGTGTCTGAGCAAGAGTTCAGAAGTACGGGTCAAAGAAATGCACCAGTGGTCGGCAACAAAAAAAGTCACCTCTGCTGATTTCTGACACTTGCTTTCCAACAAAAAAAAAATGTGTGAAAATATCGCGATTTCCGCCAAACATAAAACAATCACATTATTCCGGGAGATTGTCAATAATCACAGAGCCTATCCGTTACAGTTTGGAGTTTGAATCGTTTTAGTATCTTCATTAGAACTGAAAATAGTATTGTTGTTCATTTTTGTAATTTTGAGCAACCATTTTTATTATTCCTCAAATTTGTCAACTGCAATTTGTTCACGAATGTTTTCCTCATATTCACGAATTTTTTCAAATTTTTCTCAGTGCCTCTTGTATAAGAAATGACGCTCGAAACTCGACTCTTCTTAAATGTACCCGAAATTTCTCACTTTTTTTTGCATTTTTCAGTCTGCAAAGCACAACAAATTTTTTACATTAACGTCTTCGATCTCATTTACGTGGAACACTTTCAGCTTTCAAATCACTATTCACTTATTACTCTAGCCTTTTTTTTGCCTGAGTTGTTAAGCTTCAAAGGCAGATGCCTATAATTTTTGCGCCGATAGTAAGTAACATTGTGATCTGACAATCACATCATAATCAGAGAACGAAGCTGATGCTAAACATCATTAGTGACGTTTCCTCACATCACAGAAAAATAGTTATTTCGTGAAAAATAGCACACTTTATGATATTGCTATCAGTAATACGTTCTCTGATTATCAGATCATATTCGTATAAACGCCCGTGGTTGCTATGTTTATTTTTACTGACATAATTTCATAACTTTTCATTCAATTTTGAAGTTTCCTACTTTAACACTATTATTTTTTAATTGTTGCGATTCAAGTTATCCAGTTCCAAATTTTTGTTTTAAAAATACACGAGTAGGAATACATATTATACTCTTATAAATTTTCAATATTTAATCTTTATTCTCATATTTGTACCATGTTTTTTTTTAATTGTTTAACGTTCAATTCTAGCAAAAAGTTATAGTAGCAATATCCAACTTCAAGACAAGATATAATTCAAAGCATGCGTAAGATAATAAGTTTGAATTTCTAGGAAATACAACTCCAACTTTGTATAAAGCCTAGTATTTGTAACTTTATATTTTGCAAAAAAAAAAAAGATCAATATTACCTTGTCCTCAATGCTCCTACGGCTTTAGCTTTATATAGGGGTTATCTGTCAAATTGACTTTTTACATATTAAAAACAGCTTGACCAAGACGTCGTAATCATGTAATTTGAACTCGTAATCTGTTCATTTTGAATCATGTAATTGTCAGAGGTTGTGTTATCTGGGTAGAGGATGTGATTGTAGAAGATCTGGTTGGAGAGAAAATGTGATTGGGGAGAACGTTGCACCTTGTGTTACATATTCTTAAATAATCTATGACATTATTTTCTTCAAATTGAGGGTCTGGATCGAGAAACTCGCTCAGAGCTTGAGATCGGGTAAAAGAATTGTCCGAACGTCTGGGTGGACGGAAATTTCAAAAGTCAAAAAATTAATTTTTCAAAATTATAGGCTTGTAGATAATGACGGGACGGAACTTTTTTCTATTTTCGGTTTTTTGATCGGATGATTATTTTTAATAATAAGCCTAATAAACTGAAAAAAATGTGTCCCCAAATTTAATTAGTTTTTAAGAAATAAATCGTCGTAAGTTAGGCAAATAACATTGAAACTGTTTCAAACTTGATATACGAACGAAATATACCCTAGCGATGCTTACAAAACAAACAAAAAGTTGAAAATCGCCTATTGTTTATTAATATTTAATTGCAAATTGAGACAGATCGGTAACACCGTTTTTTCAGATTCGCCGACAAAAAGTATCGAG
>CAKNXH010044360.1:0-17405 GCA_932178445.1 Andricus quercusramuli
ATAAACTTGTTCTCTTCTCAGTAAAGATGCATTTTGTCAAATTTTAATACATGAAAAAAGTTATAAACAAATTTGAGACATCTTGAAAGTTGCATAAAATCACAATATTTGTAGACTCGTAGCGAGCCTTCGATATGATTCTTTAACTTCAAATTTTCAAGAAGCATTTTTGAGGATATTGAGAACAGATCCACGAAAAAAAAATGTTCATTATTTTTTTAATTTATAGTTTCAAAGTGAATACAAAAATGAGTGAAAATAACAAATTTCCGTCCAACAGCAGCTTTTCTCCGATCCTGAAGAATTTATGGCAGCTAAGTTGAACGCAGAGTGGCTTATTGTTGAAGGCTTAGGACTTCCAGATGCCAGGACCATAAAGCTCCCCGCTACGGGCCCAAACCTGTAACCCAGCACATTTCCCCAATTTTTTCCGCACTTTCTGTGGAACCAACTAATTTTTTTACAATATCCGCACCCTAGGGGGATACTTGACTTCAATGAGTTGAATAACAAAGTAATAACACTAAAACTGTCGTTTGGGTCAAATCTCAGGGCACGCTTCAGGTTCTCTTGAAACTTTTCTATTTTAATTCTTAGATCAAGAGAAAACTTTAAAATACTTTACAAAGTACTAAAAATCATTTTATTTCAAAATGAAAAACTACGTATTCATTTTTTTTACGAGAGAACGATTTGGCGTCGACGCCCGTCGAAAATTCCAAAATGTATATTTTTGGGCCACATATATATATATATATATATATATATATATATATATATGTATAATCTTGTAGTGCGTGCAAAAAGAAATATTTTTCTTGTCTAGACTTTTTTTCGTTCTATCGAAATAGTTATTTGTGATACAAGTGCGTAAAATAGGTGATTGTGTGCGAGTGTGAATTTTGCAGAATGATGCAATCATACGAGTTAACAATCACCTACGCGCACGTGTATCACACGCTATTTTTTGCAACGCCCGTCCGAAAAAGTTGTCAGCAGGTGGTAACGAAAAATACTAATTTTATATTGCATAGAGTGGAGTGAAGAAATTACAAACAAAAAAAAATTTTTTCAATGATCGAAAAAAAAAATTGAAAAAAAAAAATTTTTGAAAAAAAATGTTCTGAAAAAAAATGTATGCAAAAAAATGTTTGAAAAAAAGCTGCGCAAGCGCAGCTTTTTCACCAGTGTCTAAAGTAAGCCACCTTCAAACTGCGCATGCGCGAAAATTTTTTCACGCACAGTCTACTCAAATTAGGTACTTTAGGCACCACCTACATGCATGCAAACTTCAACTTTTGAGGTGGGTGTTGCAGAAAATATCATAAGAATATTGTGTTTGCAGGCACATTCGTAAAAACCTGTCTTTTGGGTTCAGAGGGTATCAAAACACATTTGACAAAAACCGGAGGGAGGTTGGGGAGGGGGGGGGGGGTCAAATTTTACACAAATCTAATACCTTCTCTGGAAGAGAATGTAAAAAAACTTGCACAACCTAAATTTTTAAATAAATTTCAAGTCTTCTCAGAAATGATCTGATTTTATAATATTTTTTTCAATCCAGCGAAAAGTAATAATATGAAACCTGTTTATTATTTTCAATAATTTATTAGACATGTTTTATTGCTAAAATTTATTGCATTCTTATTACAAAAATTGTTTGAATAAAAAGATTTCCTTCAAGAAATTGAGGTAAAATTATTTAGACTCAATTAAAAGAAATCAGAAAATATTCATTAACAAACCCTGCAGATCGGCACGAATCATTTGTCTATTGTGTCTATTTAAAAATTCTTAAATTAATATCGAACAGAAATCTATTTCGACTCATCAGAGACAGAAATAACTTATTTTAAAATAATCTTATTTTGGATTTATTAATGAATAATTGACCCAGATATGCTAAAATTATTATTTACAATAAGATTAAAAATATTAAAAATTCAAAGAAATATATCAAATTGATTTGATATCTTACTTTTGTATTTATTTCTGAATATTTGATAATGATTTTTGGAACGATTTCTCATATTTTGTGTCTCTTCTCAGGTCTGTGAAAAATTTTTTGTAACATGTGCATTTTATTATGTTTTGGGTTTTTGGGAAACGATTTCTAAAATCCGGCATGCATTGAGAGTTTTCGAGTTAAAAAATGAGTTTAGTTTGCCTCGGTACTTTGAATACTTCACCACGTAATTTCTTAGTGAAATTTTCTTTAAAAATAATTGTTCCTTTTTAATATAAATTGAAACATAATTTCCAAAATTTTTAGTGACTGTGTTTTTCCAACAGCTTTTCAATTAGTTTTGGGGTGAATAAGTATTTGGATCATAATAATTACATACATCATACACAGGAAGTTAATTGACTACCATTTTTCTTCTTTTTTAATTTTATATATTTCTTTGGATTTTTAATATTTTAAATCTTATTAAAAATAATAATTTTTGCATATCTTTTTCAATTATTCGCTAATGAATCCAAAATAAGATTAAGTAATATTTTTTAAAAAGTGATATGTGTTGTGTGTATATGTGTATGAGAGTGTACACGTACAGATATTATTTTTATTTACAGGTATCGTGTTCTGATTTTTTTAATTAGCATAATAATATATTTATCATACCTTGTAGTTTCCTATAAATAGTCCCTGATGAGGGAGTCTAAATTGACTCCGAAACCTGCTGGTTCCTTGGTATTACATATAAAAAAGATGGATAAAGGAAAATGTGAGAGGTTGGTTTTTGGTTTACTTTTTCTCCTTTTCTTCCTCTTTTTCCAATTTGTTATTTTTGTCTCTAATGAGCCGAAAAGTGAGGTAGTTTAGAAGTCTTTTTGTTAATTCTGAATCTTTTTCATGCTCATTTTGCATAAAAATATTCATGATAAAATACATTTCTGTTCGATCTTAATTTAAGAGTTTTTTTTTGTTCACAGAGGCTTACGGTTTACCAAACTGTCAGTAATCTTTATCTAACGTTTCGTACATTTTACACTTATATGCATTAAAATTTCAACTACGAAGTACAGTATTAACAATAGAGGTACATACCGGGATTTTCTGCCACTTTTGGTTACGACGAGGGGCACAAGGGGTCAATTGACCCCTGCCTGCGTTGGGTGTCAAATGACGATTTTAAACAGTTTCTACCATCAAAATTTAACGATAAAAGTATGCTATATTCATATTACATTGCTAATATAAGTGGAGAAGTGTAGTGAGTCCTGAAAAAGTACAACAAAGAAGTGAAAATGCTCGCCTACCCCAGCGTAGTCCTACCAACGTCACTTCTGCTGATACTAAAACAGCGAGCTAAATCGTTTGGTGCCACTGTACTCCCCGATCCGAGAATTAGGGCTTGAAAAATCGTATTTTCTACTTTTATCAATAATAATTACGTTATTTATGTTTTGCGTGAAACTGCATCGCTTCAAATTGGAAGTTTACATGATAAAAGAAGTCAAGGTAATAGAAAACATATTATTCGCATTAAGCAGTGCCCTTATTCAGGGTTGCTACAATATGCCAATTTCTAAATTCTTCTAGGTTTCTAAAATCTACCTTTTTTCAATTTTCCGGCACATTTTGAAAAAATGCATTGAACACTATTAGAATCAAAAAGAAAATAATAAATATCTTAATTAGGTCAAAAGTTATAGAGATTGAAAGAAAAAAATTGGGTTTTTTGAAAAACGCAGAACGAAATTCAAATATGTATAAATTTTTTAATTTTTTTTTCAAAACTCGGAAACATACGTATTGCCCAATTTCCTCTAGAAAACAACATAGTTCGTCCTCAAGAGATTCTGTGATTTCAAGTGTAGAAGCCTGGGGGACATTCACACGTGACACGCTTAGGGTGGAGGGATTCTATCGAAGTATCATTCTCCATGTTAAGAACAATGGAAAAAGTGTCAAACGGGGGGGGGGGGGGGGAGATGTGTTTGAAAAATGTATTACGTATTTTGTGAATGGCCCCCTGCCTGATCTACAATGAACTTTATTTATTTCCTTCAGTATTTTTTACGCTATATTTCTTATAAAACCATAATTTATACTTCATTATCTCCATTCGTAGTATATAATTATAATTTTATTCATTTATATTTTTTTCTAGCTGCACAAAATTCTTTTTCCTAAACAACTGGAAGGTTTAGTAAGATAAGAGTAATGATGCTTTTTTACATTCAAGTGAGAAAGATTTTCTCCTATTGTAAGTGTCCTTTTTAGAATATATATTTTTACCTTATATATTTATACCTTATACTTTTTTCTATGTTACTTTTTATTGAACTTTAATTTGAAGTTCGTATTCATGAGTTGCATAATTTTACTGGCATGATATTAATGTTACTAATTATTTAACCTACACACATGCAACACGTATTTTATTCTTTTTGCTTTTCTACATTATTATGAAGTATGAAAACACATGTAGGACCTTCATGATGATCACTATATCATAACTCTCTACGCTGGTAAGATAACTTTGGATTATTTGAAATTTTGAAGTTAATCTCTAGATGAACTATTTTTATGATTTGGTCACAATAACTACTAAGATCGATGTTCACTCGTAATTTTCTCGCACACTCGATTTTATTTTTCAAAATTAAGATTTCACTGTTTGTGAATTATATTGCGGCTGGTACAATTATTAATAATCAGTTTTCTTGAATTACATTTCTTTAAATAATTCTTCAAACAAACAAAAATGGAGCCTTTACTCTCGGAGCTGACAGAAGTCTGTAAGGATATTTTGAGGACTGAAACTAATTTTAAAAAACTAAGCAAGTCTAAAGTCACGTTAGCCATTGTAAAATCAAGAATTGAAATCCTCGATCATGTGAAAAATGTGAAAAGTTACATTTACAACTTAAAAGGAACGGCGACCATAGAGGAACGCGAAAGTCTCGATTATTTCACTAAAAATAAAATATTGGAAATTGAAGATGCTTATTTAAGTGCTCATGATTTGTTGACCAATCAATTAAATTTGGTCACTCCATTGCCTAACACGTCTGATAATACGAATTAATCGCTAATTGTTCGATATGACTATTTACCTATTAAGCTTCCGCAAATTATTTTACCTATATTTTCTGGGGATTATAAGGATTGGGAAAATTTCCGAGACGTATTTGATGCGCTAATTATTCGAAATGATTCCTTATCAAATGTAACAAGATTAAATTATTTGAAGTCTTCTTTAAAAGGTGAAGCTGAACAACTTTTAAAACATATCATAATAACTGAAGCTAATTTTGTTTCCACTTGGGAGTCGCTAAGGGCTAGGTGTGATAATAAGAGAGCTCTTATTACCACTCATTTACAGGAATTCATTAGTCTCCCGGATGTATCTAATAATGTTCTAGAGGATCTAAAGGGAGATGCAAATTGGTTCCGAATCTGATTACCCTATTTACAAGGAACTCGATTCATTTTTAGGGAAACGTATTCGCGTTGTAGAAGCTATACAAGCTTCAAAGACTAATGCCAAAACGAGCTCACAAGACAAGAATAAAAATGCTAAACAATCAGAACTTCGGAGTCATAATGCATCTTCCACTTCAAAATGCCTCCTATGCAAGGAAAATCATCCACTGTTTAAATGCGGTCAATTCAAAGCATTGTCAGTTGAAGGTCGTAAGGAAGTAATTACTCGTCATCACGGCTGTTATAATTGTTGCACGCCTGGCCATAGGCCCTTTAATTGCACAAGAAAATTAAAATGTAGTAAATGTGTTAAGAAACATGACACCTTGTTACACGTAAATAACTTCAAATCTATCACCACGCCATCAATTGACACTACGTCTTTTCACTTTCAATTGGCAGTTTCGGGCTCTTCAGCTCCACCAGATAACGATATTGGTACCATAGCTCAGGTGGCGAGAGCAAATCATGTCTCACTGAATAATAAATCAGACTGTTACGTAGTAACAATTATTTTAATGTTTACTATTCTTTTAGAAAATTTTAAGTTCAAGAAAAGGGCAAATAATTTCAGATTCTGTGTCTAAGAGCAGATGTTCGACGATCGTATAGCTGACGATAGATGTAAAGCTGTTTACTGCCTCTTTCACAATTTTCAAATTTATGATTGTAATCCGGGAGTCCAATCTTGTACTTTTCTAAACATACCTCTGACTTCTGCATCTATTAGCAAAACGTGATTTTGTCGTCAACCCTAGGGATTAAGTCTAGGACCCTTAGGCAACTTTTACTGCGCCTTAACCTCGAACAGACCCCCTCGAGGGCTTTCTAATCTCTAGGTTTTTCCTCAAACTAACCAATGAATGTCTACGATCCTCAAATTTTCCACCCACCTCAGGTTGGCAAAAATTAAAGACACACCCTTTTTTCCCCCCGACTGGACCTCGATAATGCTTTTCCAGTCAGATTTCTCTTAGCTTCCAAACGAACAGCTTCCGAGTCCCCGTGAGCGCGGTCTTTACGCGTAAAGTTTCTTCTGTACCCTATGTTGATATTACAAGTTGAATCAATGGTTTTTAACTATTACGTATGTTAAACCAGTGGTCAACAATTTATTTCACTTTTTTCACCTACAAACACAGACTATGATCTTTCATTTCATTTCCGAAATAATCATCCAAATATATTGAGTTCAAAGTTGCTAGCGACAGCAATCATTACATTACAAGCAAATAACGGGAAGGCTTATAAATTTAGAGTTTTATTGGATGAAGGTTCGGAATGTTGTTTTATCTCAGAAAGGGTGATGAAAATTTAGAATCCTAGCTTCCAAAAGGTTAAAGCTGTAGTTTATGGTGTTGGTGGAATCAATATAGGTCCTTCAAGAAAATTAGCACGATAAAATTTGCTCCATACTGAAAACCACCGTCCTAAAGTCCTAATTAAAGCCTTAGTATTGCTCCATCTTACCTCATATACGTCGGCTAAAAGACCTAATTGGAAAAGTGATACTAATTTGCCTAAATTTAAGTTGGCTGATTCCAACTCATTTCGTCCCCAACAAATAGATTTGATTTTCGGCAAATCAAAGTTAATATTACATTAAAGCTGTTAGATTCCAGGTCTAATTAAATCAGAGAAATTTTTATTTCCTTATTTCTAACCGTGTGTCTACTTTCGGGACCATTGCCGTTACAAAACGTCCAGTCAGACAAACAGCACGTGTTGCCGACTGTAGCAAAAGAAGATGTATATGAAGATAATATCAAAGATAATATTAGACAGTTACAGGTACGTAGTAGTCGCTATCCGATATTATAATTATGTATCAGTTCGTTCTGCAGATATACTCTTTTTCGAAAAATAAATATGACAGTAGAGCAAAAAGTTTCAATGTCACTTTCGATAATTATGGTGTAAAATAAACAGTTAAAAATTTAACCTCATTATTCAATTGACGACATTTCTATTTCATAAAAGAAGTTATTCTACAGAGTAAAAAATATATAATAGCAATTCCATGTCAAATCATATGAAGAATTCCAGCTATTGTTAGTAGTTTCACTGAAAATTCTAGTATCCGTTCTCTTAGATGTTGAAAGAAAAAACACAAAATAATTATTGAAAAAATAAAAAAACTTGAGAAATATTCCAAATTGAAAATTTTGGTCTCTTTCTCTTAAGATTCCATAACTTTGGTGATTTTAATCAAAATAAGGTCTATTTTTAAATTATTATTCGCAATAGGACGCAGTTTTGAAAAAAAAATTCAAAACTGCGCCCTGTTACGAATAATTAAAAAAAATTGACCTTAATATCACGAAAATCACCAAAGTTATGAAATTTTAAGAAAAAAAGGACCAAAAGTTTCAATTTTGAATATGCTTCAAGTTTTTGGATTTGAAAAAAAAATATTTTAGCGTTTTTCTTTCAACGAAAATGTGAAAAGATCGATTTTTGAACTTAAAACTTTCATTCTAGACCCTCCATTCAACTTAACAAATTTTAAAATTACAATTTACAACAAAGATAAATATTATGATAAAGAGAAGTTGAAACATTAGTGTTAAGCCCAGTTTCCTCTGAAATAGATGTCTTGATATCATATCAAAATTTGTATCTCATTTTTGTTTACGAAAATTATTCTAGGAAGTTTACCGAGAAGGTGAAAAAATTATTTTGGAAATTTAGAGATTAAAAAGTGTCTACGGGGGAGTTGAAAATATACAAAAAGTTACAGAGCGTTGAAACAGCACTTAAAAATTCTGTGAAGATTATAGAGTTTTAAAGGAGATGTTAATAAAACTTAATAACGTAGAGGCAAGATCTTCAATGTAGGGGCTAAGACCTATGTAGAAGCAAAATAGAATGAAAATATCTTTAGGAGCGGCTAAGTAGGAGCTATTAGAATAAGCAGCTTCAAAGTAGAGGCAATACTTTCCCTAGAGCGTCAAAGTAGTAGTCCAGTCAACGGGGAACAAATTTAACTCGACTAACCGAATTCGGAAAAGTAGAATTTTTTTTTCACAGTTACGTTGGGGATGACTTTATAAAGATACTGTAAAAAGTCCCCAAACATACGTGTACGGCTACGGCCGCCATGATGGAAAGTGTTAAACAATAACATGTTTTTTGAAATAACTCGATAACGGTTGATTTTAGGTCGAAAATGGTTTTGTTAAAAAATATTCACAATTTTATACTGCATAAAAAAAGGTTCAAACACTTGTAGACGTATTGTCAACGGTTAAGCTGTAAAATTCGATTAACTGCACAATTGTGTGATTTCCGAACAAATACAGTTAAACTAAAAATATGCTGGAAAGAACTTCGGAAATAGATCAGGCGATTTGCACTGGAGCAAATGCATGTTCCTGTTTAAAAAAATCTGCCCGCTTCGCGGGCACATTCTCATCGCGCGCTTCGCGCGCGGCTCGCTTCGCTCGCAAGTTTGAGCGCGCCTGGGGCGCGCGACTGTTGGATCTCGCGCTTCGCGCTCGGGCGTATTCACATCGCGCTTTACGCTCGATTCCTCTAGATCTTTGAACTTCGTGTTTGACTTCGATGAAAGAAAAAGTTTATTTCTAAATATTAGAAAATTATCAAAACCTTTACATATGAAGTGATTGTTAAATTTGTTTTTATTTTAGACTGAAAAGGAAATTTATTTACTCAAGGTTCTATCGACCTTAAGGAACACATTCTCATCCAGATACTCGCGCTTCGCGCTCGATATTTGATTTCAAATTCATTTGAACCTTGCGTTCCACGCTCGGTTCTGTGCACCGTATAATAGAAACAAAAAAGTTTGAGCGCACTTACGGCGCGCGATTTGGGCGTCGCGCTTTGCGATTTGTATTTGATTTCAAATCAAGAATAATTATATAAATTAAGCGACAAATTTTATTAGTTAAAATGTTATTTTAGATTTTCCGTTTTTCAAAAAAGTTATTTTTTTCATTTTGAATATATTCTTACAACGAAAATGGATTTTTCCAAAGTTTTCCAAAAATTTGATTTCTTTTACTGTCAATGTTATTTTCACGAATAAAATAAAAACTACGCGTCCTATCGAAACATGATGGATAAAAAATTTGTACCTCTTCTTTGAATGAACAAATGTTGTCTTCGTCATGTTTTTCGTAGCTTGTGTTATTCGTCTAAAAATTTATTTTTTCTATTTTCAATGCTGTTTTTTATGAATAAAACAAAAACTACGCGTCATATCAAAAAGTGAATAATAACAAATTTGTAGATCTTTTTTAGATGCATAATTTTGGTCCAGTCATCTTTTGTCGTATCTTGCATAGTTTCACAGCAAAATGGAATTTTTGATTTCTCATTATTTTGTTGTGCGATCAGAATTAAAAATTTTTTTTTTTTTGAAAAATTCAAAAAGTTATTATGAAAATATTGTAAGGTGTTCAAAAATCAACGTTTTTCTTCTCTTGACTTTTTTTCATAACGTGCTCTCCCCGTACGCTATCATGCCTATGTTTGTAGCTTAATAACAAGAAAAGTAATTCATTAAAAAAATTTCTGATCACTGGAAATGAAAGAGTAACTCGGAAACTATCGATTGGCGTAAGAAAATGAAAATCGATTTTTTCCGCATCAGGTCCCGCGACACCACGCTGAAAACACCAGTTCCCGTTAGATCACTGAAGTTAAGCAGTGTTGGGCGCGGTTAGTACTTGGATGGGTGACCGTTCGGGGAATACTGCGTGTTGTTGACCCGTCGTGGGTGTGGTGGACCCACACTGGTAGTATTTATCCACCTAGAAACACTACCCGAATCGGGTAGTGAGGCAATGAACTTTCGACTTCGAAATGCTAATCAATTTTTTTTTTTTTTAGGTCCCTTTCTTCGTGGACGGTCACATATGTTCTTTGTTTTTAGGGCAGTATATCTCTATTTTATTTAAAAATCATCTATTTCACCCATTGTGAGAGCCTTTTTGGCTGTGAAGTCTGGGAGTATCAAAACACCTCAAAACTAACGTTTAAAAACATGCACTCACTTTTCGTACGATACCGCCGGAATATATCATATATGGGGCAAAATTCGTCAAGTGTACCCGCCTAAAAACTTGTTGTCTCCGATTTTCTTGAAAGTCCGCGAAATTATTGTCCTAGTGAACCTCTTTTAATTCCCTTAAGAGAACTTCTCTAGTACGACGGGTTGTCAACATACAGGGGCTCGAATTTCCAACCTTTTACCGCGCACGCTGATACTCAATTAACTATAACTTCTACAAAAATTATCCAAATTAACTTCTTTATGAGGGTTTTGGAAACGTCTTTTCATCGGCTTTAAGGTGAATGCAATGATTTTAGATAAAAAAAATTATTTGAGCTTCATTTTGCAATTTTAAACATATTTTTGAGTTTTTCTCCAAGTGCGGCCGTTAAATTTTTTTTCAAAATCATGTTTAAAAGAAAGCTTAACTATCTACCTTTGAAATGAGCCATTGTTGAAAGTGGGGCGAAAGAAATTGGTGGAGATACGTAAAACTTCTTGCGCGCGGTTTCTGCGTCGCAGTGCAGCTTGGCGCGACGATCACGACGTACCGTCTTTTGCGGACTTATTTAACTGTACTTCTTATCATTTCTTCGAAAGAATGCCATTTTTGGCTTGAACGAAATTTAAAATGAAATGAAATTTATAATTCAGGGTGATTTTTCAGTGTTAGTCCCCTCGCCTCTTACATCGAAAATTTAGTCAAATAATTTGCTTATTACACTGTATGTGCACTTCTCGTTCTTCTTTGCCTCGCAGTTTTTTTCGAAAAAACGTCACATACTATTATTATTATTATACCATTGAGCCATGTCTCGCTACGGTATAGTACAGTCGGTACGAATATAGAATTATGTATGGCCATTTTAGCTTTTTTTGATGTTTTTATTTGTGGAGATGGACCCTGCTCTACTGATAACCTGCTTACCCTTATTTATAAGCCTATCTAACTCCCCATCTATTTTCCGTCGCAAGTATATTTCACATCGGCTGCCCCGATATACGATACTATTGATGATGAATATTTCCTCAATATGAGAGTTAATTCAGCAGAGGGAACGAAAGAGTGATATTTTTGTGTTCCAGGCACTGTATTCGCTGATGCGAATCTCCTCTTAAGTTCTGGAGTAGTGATGGAGTGATTTTCTTTGGGAGTAGAGAAAATTAAAGTTTCAACTACATTTTTCTTAGCCCATTGAAACAAGGTTTCAGCAGTCAACATCGGATCTTTAGATGACGCCTGTAGGCTAGCACGCGTTGCAAGTCTTTTTAAATGTCCTTGAAATTTTCTGCTGAATATATTATTTCTGAATATTCATCGTCAATAGTATGCGATGTTTTCCCGAAAAAAAACTATGAGGCAAAGAAGAACGAGAAGTGCACATACAGTGTAATAAGCAAATTATTTGACTAAATTTTCGATGTAAGAGGCGAGGGGACTAACACTGAAAAATCACCCTGAATTATAAATTTCATTTCATTTTAAATTTTGTTTAAGCCAAAAATGACATTCTTTCGAAGAAATGATGAGAAGTACAGTTAAATAAGTCCGCAAAAGACGGTACGTCGTGATCGTCGCGCCAAGTTGCACTGCGACGCAGAAACCGCGCGCAAGAAGTTTTACATATCTCCACCAATTTCTTTCGCCCCACTTTCAACAATGGCTCATTTTAAAGGTAAAAAGTTAAGCTTTCTTTTAAATATGATTTTGAAAAAAAAATTAACAGCCGCACTTGGAGAAAAACTCAAAAATATGTTTAAAATTGCAAAATGAAGCTCAAATAATTTTTTTATCTAAAATAATTGCATTAACCGTAAAGCTGATGAAAAAACGTTTCCAAAACCCCCATAAAAAGTTAATTTGGATAACTTTTGTAGAAGTTATAGTTAATTGAGTACCAGCGTGCGCGGTAAAAGGTTGGAAATTCGAGCCCCTGTATGCTGACAACCCGTCGTACTAGAGAAGTTCTCTTAAGGGAATTAAAAGAGGTTCACTAGGACAATAGTTTCACGGACTTTTAAGAAAATCGGAGACAACAAGTTTTTATATTATCATTATTATTTTTTTTTCCATACTTTTTCTCGGATGAACCCGGTTTTTCGTCATAGCCACGGACTAAGTCAAGTGACTGATGAGATCAGGATGTTATAAGTTATTTCAATACGTTGTTTGAAATCATTTACGATGATGTTGTAAGTACAAAATTAGAAACATGATGTAGTTTGCAGTTTGGCTTTGCCGCTGTTATCCTTACACAGCGGCCGTGAGTGTTAAAGGTGACACCAGTCGCCTCTGGATGCTTTCTTAGAGCTACCGTGTTATTTTTATTATATATATTTATATATGTATATATATATAATATATATATATATATACAATATATATATATATATATTTATATTATATTTGGAGAATTTGTAGGCTCCGGAAGCTTCGATCATGATTCCTTAAAGAAACCAATCCCAAAGCTACTGGAACGTATACGTCATCCGCTTCTGCTCCTTCTGCCCTAGAAGGTATTAAAGGTGGTCTTGCTGGAACGGGTGGAATGTTCGCTGGAGGATGTTGCTCCTCTTCCTGTTGATAAAGAGCTTCATATCCGTTTTTTCGCAAGAAGGATACCTGATCTCTCAAATACTGAGGCGTTTTATGAGCATATTCCGGGTGCATATTGCCCCAACGGTCATGTAACCTCTTCATGAATCCTCTCCGCGCCGGTGAGCTTCTTTGCCAACAGGTAAGAAGGTCCCTCCTGAGTTGCTCCGACCATTTAAATCGATGTTCTCGCGTTTGTCCGGGGTCGTTGCCTGGTCGTCGCCTCGGTTCGTTCCTATTGCCACTCCCAACTGAACCATGGCCTCCATCCAAGAGAGGCCTATTGTGGGTGGCACTGCGCGATACTTGTGTCGTAACCGCATAATTCGTTGCATTGGGGAGTTAGCCCAAAGCAACGCGGCTGACTGCAAGAGCCGGAGCTCTTGGGCGATGGGGTCGCCACATCCCTACGCCTATTATTTTTTTTTTTTCATACTTTTTCCCGGATGAACCCGATTTTTCGTCATAGCCACGGACTAAGTCAACTGACTGATGAGATCAGGATGTTATAAGTTATTTCAATACGTTGTTTGAAATCATTTACGATGATGTTGTAGGTACAAAATTAGAAGCATGATGTAGTCTGCAGTTTGGCTTTGCCGCTGTTATCCTTACACAGCGGCCGTGAGTGTTGAAGGTGACACCAGTCGCCTCTGGATGATTTCTTAGAGCTACCATGTATCACGCGATAGGTTCTTAGTCACTTGCTTCCTGATGGTCTAGGAAGTTTCTTACAATGCCACAGGTGTTTAATAAAACCGCCTTTTGAGCTGCCGCCAGTACCCTACTGACTCCTAAATGTTCAAGATGTTCAGTGCATCTTGTGTGCACATTGCCTGTAGCCGAAATCACAATAGGATGAATAGATGCATGTTTCACATTCCTCCATATTGCCTTAATTTCATGCCTTAGCTCGCTATACTTATGAATCTTGGTTGTATAGGTTGCCTGCAAATTTCGGTTGAGCGGACAAGCAATGTCGATGATGTAGACTCTTCCACCTTTTTTCTCTCGCATCACGATGTCAGGTCGATTGGCTCGGATGTAATGATCCGTCTGGATAGTAACATTCCAATGTAAGATGTAACCTTCATTTTCTAAAACTGACATTGGAATGTATCTATAGAAAGGCATCCATTCTGTTAAGAGTCCTAGGTTTAAGGCAAGTTGTTGATGTACAATGCCCGCCACATCATTATGTCTGTGCGTATATTCTCTTTGAGCCATTACGCGACAACCATCAATAATGTGCTCGATGGATTCGTTGGTATCTCCACATAATCGGCACCGGTCAACCACGTCTTGATGTAACACGTGTTTGCGATAATTCCTGGTTCTAACAACTCTATCCTGAATCGCAATGACGAATCCTTCCGTTTCTGGATACAGGAGTCCCTTTCTCAGTCAAATATTGGATGCCTCACTATCCACTTCATATTGATCTAGCGTTTTGGGGTGTTCGCTGTGGATGGCTTTCTGTCTCCATTGCGTTTCTAATTCCTCTATGGTTTCTGCCCTGATATTCAAGGCCTCCTCTGAGGACAAATTCAAGGGCGTGTAGCCAACATCCGCTTTACAGATGGTGTTGTAAAGCGTAACATCTCGCTTGCTGTTAAAATAGTCTCGCAACTGTGTAACTTGTGACTCACACAGTTTTCTGACATCTACAATGCCTCTGCCCCCTCTATGTCGTGGTAGAACTACCCTTTCACTCGCCGAATTACGGTGGTGCATTCGGTGTTTCGTCATTTCTACGCGGATGATTATGTTTAATCGTTCGAGGTCAGTGTTCGACCATTTGATGAGCCCAAAGGAGTACGTGAGAACAGGGATGGCGTAGGTATTGATTGCCCTGATCTTGTGTGCCGAGTTAATAGAACTCTTCAGAACCAATCTGAGTCTTGTAGTGAAGGCAGTCGTTAGGCTTTTCTTAACTATCGTATGTTGAATACCCTTAGATTCAAGAATACCCAGGTATTTATATGACCTATTATTATTATTATTATTATTTTTTTTTCATACTTTTTCTCGGATGAACCCGGTTTTTCGTCATAGCCACGGACTAAGTCAAGTGACTGATGAGATCAGGATGTTATAAGTTATTTCAATACGTTCTTTGAAATCATTTACGATGATGTTGTAGGTACAAAATTAGAAGCATGATGTAGTTTGCAGTTTGGCTTTGCCGCTGTTATCCTTACACAGCGGCCGTGAGTGTTGAAGGTGACACCAGTCGCCTCTGGATGCTTTCTTAGAGCTACCATGTATCACTATGTATTTTTTTTTATACTTTGTCTCGGATGAACCCGGTTTTTCGTCATAGCCATGGACCAAGTCAAGTGACTGATGAGATCAGGATGTTATAAGTTATTTCAATACGTTGTTTGAAATCATTTACGATGATGTTGTAGGTACAAAATTAGAAGCATGATGTAGTTTGCGGTTTGGCTTTGCCGCTGTTATCCTTACACAGCGGCCGTGAGTGTTGAAGGTATATAGAAGTTGTAGGCTCCGGAAGCTTTGATCATGATTCCTTAAAGAAACGAATCCCAAAGCTACTGGAACGTGTACGTCATCCGCTTCTGCTCCTTCTGTCCTAGAAGGTAAGCAAGAGCGGGAAATTTACGCGTGATAACATCGGGCAACACTGTTCCCTGGAGTCAGGTCTCTAGCCGCGGATGACCTTACGCGGCAGACAAGACAGTTGGAGATGAAGGTTTCACCTCTGGCTACTTTTTTAGAGCTACCAATCTTTGTAGAATTTAAGAGGAACAGTGTTGACGGACCAGATGGAGTGATCCCAGGAGAACAGCCTTTTGCATCCGGTTCGCGATGGAATGAGCCTGACGCTGGCAAGCCGGAATCTTGTTGAGTTGGCTAATAAATGAAGCTTTCATACCTCCAAGGCAGCCGATTATGAGAATTATAAGATGGACTTTGTAGCCTTGGTACAGCTTACTCAGCTCGAAAAGAAGTGCTTGATATTTCGCCTGTTTTTCTCCCTCCTTTGCCGTGATATTACCATCGGCTGGTGCCGAGAATTCAATCACGTAAATGATCTTGTTCTTCAGATCTTGGAGGACAATGTCAGGCTTCGTAGCACTGATACGTTGAGTGGTGGAGAATGAGAAATTCCAGTAGATCTTACACTGATCATTCTCCACGACTGACTCGAGTTCCCCCTGGGCGTATGGCAAGACGGGCAATAGATCAACACCATAGAAATGCCTAAGATGGTAATATATCACTTTTAGAGCTGCATTGTGTCTCTCTATGTACGCGCAGCGTGCATATTTAGAGCATCCACTGAGAACATGTCCAAGTGTTTTGGGCTCTAGCTTGCACGCTCGGCAGTTGGTATCGCGTACAGGTATATTCATTATGCGCTCGCGGTAAACTAAGGTGTCTATGACGCCGTCTTGACAGGCAAAAAGAAATCCCTCGGTCTCCGATCTCAATCCAGCAGACTTGAGAACCATGTTGGTCAGACCCATCGAGAGCTCTTCTCTACGTAGGATGCCCTAGAACTTACCATGGAGGGGTTTCTCAGCATGTTCTCTTAGTAGAAGCGTATGTTCTGCTTCCTGTATACGACTTTTGAGCACCAGAGGTGTTAGTGATGCTAGGCCATGTGTAATGTCGCTGGAATCAAATGGGAGGTCAAGCTCCTCTGCGGCCCTATCTGCTGCATGGTATAGAAACACCGCAGCATTGGCGACCTCATGTTGATGTACGAGTCGCATAAGGGAATCCGTGCTTTTTAGAACTGAACAGGCTGTAGCCAGAACCGTTCTTCGATGAAGACACTCTAAGCTTAGCAATCCTCTACCTCCTTTATCGCGAGGGAGATATATTCGAGGTACGGAAGATCTAGGATGAAGACTTCGTTGAATTGTCATCATCTTGCGTGTGCTTCGATCAAGTTGTTTTAACTCATCGACGTTCCATTTTACTGCACCAAACGTGTAGAGCAGTATAGGAACGGCCAGCATATTGGTCGCCTGGATCTTATTCTTTCCAGATAATTCGGAAGCCCAAATTTTTCTGAGAATTTGGCGATACCTTTTTCCAAGGGCCGTTTTCAAGTTATGCACATTTTGGGTTTCCGCTTGCGGTATTCCAAGATATGTATATGTTTCTCCAATACCAAGATGTTGAATGGTATTTCCGCCTATGAGTTGAACATCCGGATCGTCACTGGATGATGTACTTTCTAGTCTTCCTTGGTGTAGGTGGACGCAGGCACACTTGTCCAGTCCGAAGCTCATGCCAATCGCTTTAGAATACCTATTTACCGCATCTACAAGGATGTTAAGGTCCTTTTTTGAGGAAGCAAAGAGTTTAAGGTCGTC
>CAKNXH010044361.1:0-17450 GCA_932178445.1 Andricus quercusramuli
TTCACCGCACAGTCATATAGTCGGGGTTCTCGTCTCGACACCTATAATCTATACAACTCTGCTTCACATTATGATTGGATCGCAATTAGGTTATTTCACAGCAAATGAAACAAGAAATCCTTATGTTTCAGTATTAAATGTAAATTTTTTTATAGTCTTATGATAAGAAACAAAATTATATATATTTATTATTGCTTTAGTCCTTCTATATTTTAGTCTGCGATAACGCTTTCTTCAAGCCCACGTTTTGGCTTACGGCTAGTTTTAGACAGTATAGCAGTTACATTCAAGCCCACATTCTGGCTTGCGACTACTTTTCAGCCCATGCAACGTCTCAACTTTAGTTTCTGAATCGCTTTCTTTTAAAGCCTTAATCCTATTCTAGTTTTTAGCAAATGCTGTCTTCTTTTTGTTACACCTTAAAACAAGCCCATATTTGGTATTGTATTAAGACTTTTTTTCTGTGTGCTTGCACCTACTGTGCTGTATGGTAGTGAGACCTAGACTTGCCATAAAAAGGATAGGATTAAAGTGAACACGGTTGGCTTGCAATTCCTGTGGAATATATGCAGCAAAACGATAATGGACAAAGTGAGTGATGAGTGGATTCTCAAATAATGTATTGTAGAAGAGAAACTGATGTGAATGTGATTAAAGCGAAAAAATGTAAGAAGCCATAGAAGTACAAGAGCTTGCATCAAAATATGTACTCGGAAAAAATAATATGAGCTGTCTATCGATACCAGTAAATTACTTTACTCATTGACAAAAGATAACTAAAATAAAGAATTATGTTTTTATCCAAGACAGCTTCATACCTTGTGACATGGATATTTCATTTTCTTAAATTTATTGGTGTCAATCTTTTGACAAACACAATTAACAAGTTTTCAAAGCAAGCTTAGTAGTGCAGCAATTCAGATTGCTCACGGAAGCAAAAATGTTTTCATAAAACATCCATTTCGCACATCTTCAGGATGTAAATTTTCCAAATTTTTTGTTTCGTTTTCATAGTTGCATCAAAACATTCTGTAAAACAGACACATTTTTTCCGTGTATAGATATAAAGGAAGCAAAAGATGTATGCTATCATAGGGATGTCTTCGCGAAAAATTGTTTATAAGAAATGCGTGACGAAGTGTCAGCGGTGTGCTGGACGCCTGAAACGAAAGATTTTGTACACTCATGGGTCGTCGCCTTGTGGAGAGTTCTGCACAATGCCTTAGCGGTAATGCCTTAGCGGTAATGCCTTTGTGGTAAAGCGTATTGAGCTTCCTATGGGTTTATTAGTTAGTTTGTGTTTTTATTGTGAATCATGATATATGATGGCGTTCTCAAGCTCTCCATCTGGGGTAATTTCTAGAGAGACTTATCAGCTGCTTGCTTTGGAACGGTGTTGTGGGACGAGTATGTTGCTTGGTTAAGCATCGTTCGACTTCTAGATTAATCTAAAATCTATCCACTTTCCTACACATATTCGGTCCCATATTCCACCCTGCTTACTAACTCCCATAATGTAGCAAAGGTGCGAATGACAATTTTATGATCAGTTTGATAAATTTTCTCTGCATAAATTAGCCAAAATTTTAAGATTGATGCAACGGCTAAAATATTATTTGAAAAATCTATTGAAATTACAGAAGAGTTTTCTTTTTATAAAGATTCAGATTCTGGGGTGGTATATTCAAAATTAGTAAAGGCATGTTTTTTGACGACTCCCTGGGTAGCGAAAAAGTTTAGATCTAGGATTAACTCTACAGGCTAGGGTGACTTCTACAGGTTAAATAAAGGTCAAAGTACGCTGCCACAGGACCTCGTATGAATCTCGCAGAATTAGTAAAAAAAATTATCCAAGGTATACCATTACCATTAAGCCATTTCCCTTTCGGGGTAGGCGTGACACTACCCGATTCGGGTAGTGTTTCTAGGTGGATAGTTTCTTGTAGTAAATAACTACAAGTATAAATAACTACCAATTACCTGGGTAACTTTCAAAGAGGAATCCAACAGTGACCTTGGATTTGTCCTTCAACCTCATTTTCAAGGTCATTTTTAGGTCAGATTTTTTTTAATGGGAACCCCTATTTTTGGTGCCAGAATCTAAAAGAGCGGAAAATTATACGTTCGGATATTTGTTTAGGTCAAGGGTTAGCGTGACCTCTACAGGTCAAATAAAGATTGAAGTACGCTGTCATAGGACCTCGTAGAAATCTCCCAAAATTAGTGAAAAAAATTAACCAAGATTAAGTTCAGATTTTAAATATTGATGTTGAAGTAAAATTTAAAGGTAATTTCAAATGAAACTCTTATCACCATAATCCTTCTTTTGGCGCAACCCAGGAACAACGGCGTGGTCGTAGAAGGATTCTGTTCCTTTGGGGTGCTGTTTTAGAGTGAGTTTCCCTTGCCTCTCATTTGGGGTGCTTTTTTAGAGTGAGTTTCCCTTGCCTCTCACTTGGGGTGTTTTTATGAAGTGTTTCAGTAGATAAATAAATTCATAACAGATGCTCGAATTGTTCTCCATTCGTTTCCTGACAGTAAGTAATCATATTGTAAAACGACTGAACTGCTGTTCGAATCATACCTCTTGGAATGAGAGCAGCTTCCTGAACAATTCTACGTTTAAATTCATCAAGATTTTCCGGATTAATTCTGTAAACACGATCTTTCAAATAACCCCATAGGAAATAGTTCAAGGGTGTTAAGTCTGGTGATCTTGGAGGCCACTCTATCATACCTCGTGTACCTATCCATCTTTCGAAAAATGCCTCATTCAAGTATCGTCTAACATTAACTCCAATGTATGTGAATGTGAAATACGAATGTGACCTTAAGATGACCTTGAAAATGAGTTTTAAGGTCAAATCCAAGGTCACTGTTGGATTCCTCATTGAAAATTACCCAGGTAATTGGTTAATTATTAATTACCTTGAGGTCACGTGGAGGTCACGTTAACGCTTCACCTAAACACATAACCGAACGTAAAATTTCCTGCTCTTTTCGATTCTGGCACCAAAAATAGGGGTTTCTATTTAAAAAAACAAAGGTGACCTCAAAATGACCTTGAAAATGAGGTTCAAGATCCAATCAAAGATCACCGTTGGATTTAATGTTAAAATTTTACGTGTTGGGATATTAAATTGTTATGTAGTTGCATATATAACTGCAGATAATAATGTTACGATTTTCATCATTTTACAATAATTTAAGGAAAATAAATTCCGAAATTTTAGTTACTTTTTTTTGTAATTTCAAGATAAATGTGAGGAGCTTCTCACTTGAAAGATGTGGGATTTCTACGGAGGAAATCCTACTAATTCAATAAAGGAAAACTACTATATTGCGCGGCTAACGTTGAGTCTTTGAGTAAGTTGTGCTATCTTAATGCCTTAACGTTGTAAAAGAGATATGAATAAGTGCATAGATCAACGATATTTAGAGAATTTCATCTGAGCCTGAACATATAGGCTGGAAGATATTTGTTTAATTAAATGTAGGTTGTCGATGTAGTGACGGTTTTCGATCTACTAGTCCGGTAGTTTTTATAAAAAGTTTATTTGATTACGAGCTTTCGCCCCATCAAGAACACATGATTAGAAGGAACGTCTAACAGTAGAAATAGATTAGGGTTTTTTGTTATACAATTTTTTGTAGGATGAGGAAAGACCATTTACAGAAGTGGAGCTCGTAATCAAATAATGTTTTTATGAAAAACTACCGGACTAGTAGATCGAAAAACCGTCACTACATCGACAACTTACATTTAACCTCGCTAGTCGAGAACCTTAACATCTTGTCTAAATTTGTTCAATTAAGTTTTAGAAAAATGAATTGAACAATTTTTTACCAATTTTGGTGAACATATTTCAAAAGCCTTAAATGAACTTGGAACTCCCGTCAAAATAGAAATTTGAAATTGTAACCCCTTGACTGTTTTTCTAGGATGGTGCTGCTAAATTTGAGTAAATTTGGCAGCACCACTGGTTTTAGAAAAAAAAGTTCGCTAGTCAAAAATTCGGCTTTAGGGCATTAAATGAGCCATAAATGAGCTTTTAATTCAGGCTGAGACAAAATCACGAAATGATATCGTGGTGCTGTCAACTTTAACCGCCTTGACGGGCTTAACGTGCCGAACTCTGCATTTGTAAAGGACTAGAACTCCAAGGTTGATCAAAATTGTTAGTTGACCCATGTGCTAATGAATGGAAGTCAAAACATAGAAGAATTCTTATTTATGTATGTCACATTGATAAAAGAATCTCTGAAATCTTGCGCAAACCGCAAAACTTAGCTGCACTGGCATCTGGAGCCTATATAGAAATAGGGAACTATTGATTGTCGCAGAGGCATATGGGCCACCGCCCGGTGGCTAGTCAGCTGACTCAACTCGTTAAGTAGCAACAGCTGATCCATCGCGGCGCCGCGCAACCAACGCCGTATTGCCGCCCTGTCGACTACTGATTCTCAGCATAACAATGTTCAAATGCCCTTTCTTGTTGCATGGCGGGGTGTGGCGTGGGAGGGGTGAACATAGCGCGAGTTGAGCTTGTGGTCGCGTGGTGAAGTAACGGGTAAGGTGAGGTGGATTGGTGGGCACAATGTTCAGAAGGTTCAGAATGTCTCCGCGCCGGCTAAACGTCACAGTCGCGTAGCAGCGTTCCGCGTATGAGCGTCGATCTGACTCGCGTCCTTTTCGCGTTGTCTAAAGACACGCGGAAGAGCGCCTATTATGGCAGCAATTGTCCTGAACCTCTGCGAAAAGTGCGGCTGACCTCTCGCGTACACGCTTTAAGGTCTTGATAAAAAGTTTCTATCTCTTATTAGAAAGTACGCCGGCAAAGACCTAACTCTTTTTCTTCCTCCCACGACCCCGTCACAGTCCTCATTCTTCTCTTCATTCTTTTGTCTAAACGTTTCGCTTCGTTCAGAATCCGACCGATATCGACAGAAAAAAAAACGACGCGGTATTGAAAACACGATGAGTCGACGATTTTCAAAAGCAGATCTATTCTGTGTTCTCGCGTATTGCTATATTAAATCGACTTGGCACAGTGTCGAGAACGAATTCTGGATCGATCATCCTCAATGAACTCCGCACATGAAGCTCTCCCTCATATGTTGTGTGTTGCATCGTGAATCATTATTATTTTTCAATGTGAAACATCTAGACAACCCAGAATCCACATGAAGCAATAGGAATAATAGGATTGCTCTCGTGGTTTAAGTTTTGTGCTGGAAGTTCTGAATGCTTCCTAAACTATAATTCCAAGGATATAATTCGCTTGTAATAAAAAAAAACATCACGTGCGACCTTAACTACGACCCAAGGCAGATTTATGTGTAAACATCTTCGGTAAACTTTAACTGAAATTGAAATCTTAAACAAAGCAAATAATAACTCACGCGCATGTAGGAGTATACAAATTTATTTTCTCTTATATGTAATGTCGTGCAAAAGTTTCTGGATATCTATTTTCCAATAGGTTGAACAAGCACCATAGTTTTAATAATAATAAACTGTAGATTTTCTCTCAATTATTCCATAAAAGGTCATAAAAGTACCCGTTTTATGGGAGAAATGAAAGCCAGTATGTGTTAATTTTATTAGAAGTTGTTTGAAAAAACGTAAAATGTTAATGTTTCCGGAAAAAATCAATAAATTCGGAAATAACGAATTTCTGATTGTTTTTAGGCTAATTTTGAAGATAATTTTCTGCAAGTCTGTTAGAATACTGTTCTATTAATTTGTTTTATTTCAGTTATGAAAACCTGACTTTATATCAATATTAAAAAGTTCTTTAAATTAAGCTTAGGTTTTGATTGCATCGAAGGAAAAATTCTAGAAATATCTTATCAAGTCGCTAAAATAATTAAGAAAATTATCTTTAAAACTATAATAAAATTGATTTTATGAGACGATTACGAATCTGTTCATAATTAAATAATTCATAGATTTTTACGTTAAAAATTGAACTATTTTAATTCGAAAGCCTTAGTAATTAATGAAATGTTTGCATCCGATTGAAACTTCAAAATCTTTTTTCAATTTTCAAAAACATTTTGATTAATATATTCATAATTAAATGCTTTTATTCAATTTCAAATTCTATTCAAATATTATTGCATTCTAAAATACTTCTTTTTTTGCATTAGTTTGAAAATATTTTATTACAAAATTTTTGTTTAAATATTTAATAATATTCTACTGTTTATTGAAAATAAGAAATTATAAATCAAGCATTAAAAAATGAACTAAATAAAATCGAATTATTCAAAATAAAATAAACCTCGCATGGTTCGAATTTCAGGGTGCTAAATGTAAAATTTTCATTGTTTCATTTTTTTAATTTTTAATTTGTAAATTACATTTTTCAATTTAGATTTTTCAAGAAACAACTTATAATCATTAAATTGCACTACTTTTAAGTTAAAATAGTTTGAACATGATATAATTTTAAACACTTACAAATTTCTCTGAAAGAACTCTGGACACGCTTTGAGATTCGCTATATCTGTTATAATCAATTTAAAATAAGAAAGTAAAAATGGAACATTCGAAAATAAACAAATTGAAATTGAATTATTTAAAATAAAATAAGCCTCGAATCATTAAAATTTCAGAGTTCTGAATGCAATCTTAAAAATTTGCATTGTTTCATTTTTTTAATTTTTAATTTATAAGTGACATTTTTTAATTTGAATGTTTCAATAACAATGTAAAATCCTTTAATTGTAGTGTTTTAACCTAAAATTGTTTAAAAATTATAAAATTTTGAACATTTAAAAAATATATTGATTCATTCTTCAAACTATTTTATTTCCTGAAATGCATTCTCTCCTTTGCGTCCTTAGTCAAGCTTTCTTTATAAAATACCGATGCGGACCGATATCAGTTCTCTGAAAGAACACATTGTGTCGGACTTATCTTACGCATCTACATTTAGAATTAGGCTAATTATGTTTCATGAAGAAGTATACTAAAAATTGAAATATCATTATGAAAAATTAATTATTATGACACTTCTCATTATTATTATACATCTAAGTACTCAAAATTCATAAGAAAAATATTGAGGGAGAGAGAGAGCCAAGCCTCCGTTCTGTGACATGAGACACAGCGCGTGTGTCAGAGGCCTGCGTTACACTTTCTAGTCGTGGTTTCATTTGAATCAGGCGCAACTCCTCATATCGAGGTCTAAGATGTTTACACATGAAAAAGAAAGTGAAGTAGTGTTTAACACACTTCGGCTGTGCGGGGTCAAAAAGCAGTAAGCGTCAGTCAGTTTTTCATGATAAAGCTAAACGCGTTTATGATTTGCCGTACAAAACTATTACATATTTAAAAATTTACTTTTAACATATTGTTAGCATGTTTAGTATATTTCTCTTTTATGCTAGTATGAATCAAAAAGTAGACAAATTTACATTAATAAAACATTTTTTATGGATGTTTCGCACGATTGCAGATCCGCAACTTGCGGACTTGCGCAAGTCATGAGTTATGATAATAGATATTTTTCCGTCAGCCGAAAAATTTCCAAATGGCGGTAATTTGAATTCTCAATTTTTTGAATAGAAAATTGAATGGCTTTCAAATGATAGGAAAATTTATTGAGTTAAAGATTATTATGGAAGAGCATTAACTAGATTTTGCAATGTTTTGATGAAAAGAACCGAGTACATACAAATCAGCTGATTCCTCTCAAAGTTTTGTGTGCATGAGTTTCGGATTAGTCGTATTTTGTATGGCTTTTTCAACAAAATACTATTTTTGTGCATTGGAGGTAAGTGTTTTTGACATTCATCACTATATAAATATCATGCACTATTTCTTGTAACGTGTGTCAATTACGCACTTTTCTTTCTTGTCTCTAAAATATCAGAAACAAGCTAAGTTGATTATACCTTTTAAAAAGCAACTGTAGGGTGTTTATGTTTGGGGTTATCTCGGCTACGCTTGCACAAAGACGTAAGCACTCACCCTTGCGCACAAAAATATTATTTTGCTAAAAATGCCTTACACTTCAGGACAAACACTAAACCAGCCCTATCCGACTCTAAAAAAAATGGCTGGTCCTTATAGCTATGATTCTCTATGTGCGAAATTTCGCCGTATGGCGGCGCTTCTCGCACGTGGCCCTACTTCAACATGAAATCCAGTGGAGAAAATATAAAAAAATCTAAAAATGTAAACATTTAGCAAGTTCAAAGTTGATTTAATTACAAAACTCATTATTTTCGTTAGTATAAATGTTTCTAGAGTGTTAATTAAATGTACACAATAATGGATAGAGTGAAATAAATTGTGAAATAATTATTTCTTAATGTGCGTAATTTTCAGAAATGAGTGGAATTTAATTCATTTTATAGGCGAATAATGACCTTAACTTGTTTTAACCCTCAAACGGCACACTAGTGCGAATTCGCACCAGGAAAAATTTCAAAGCGCTGATATTTTTTCTAGAACTATTTTCAAGGTCTCTCACCGCTACGTTAAATATGTCCATACACCCACAAATACATGACGCGTAAACAGATAGTCATCCACCTGCGAGCAACCGAGTGACACACTGTAAAAGTTTCAAGTGGTGCAAATTCGCACTAGTGTGCCGTTAGAAGGTGCCAAGTCGTGTTTTATGAAAAATTGTAAAACGTTGTTTCTGTGCCTGAAACAAGATCTTTCATAAAAAGGTAAGTTAATTTGTTCATAAATATGTCTATAAACAAAAAGAAAGATTATGAGCAATAATAAATAACATTTCATGAACCAATGAAAATATTGCACGAAAAGCACAAAGTTTACAATTACTCGCTATTGTTAGACTTTAAATTGATATGATGATATTTTTTCAACAATTTTTTTTTTTTATATTAAGAATGGCGGAGTAAGGACGTCGTTACAGTTTGGGAAGTTCTAGGACTGTTCTGCCAGCACTATAGCAGAAGAGTCTGAAGACGATGTGCGTCGATCAGAGAGCTTCTGTCTGCGTTGACTGCATTGGTCTTAATGAAATATGTTCAATGATGATTGTCATAAGAGTAATAGTTTTACAATATAATAATGTTAATTTTTTCTAAAAATAGGTAGTACAACTTTGTTCTTTTCTCTAAATATTCTATGTACTTTTACTCTTTCCTAACAAACCCTCACATCGCACATCACCGACCTGACACACGTCACTGATCAATCTTTTTACCAATCAGTCACATGGAGAGCTTCCCAAATTTATAATAAAATGAATTCTTTCAAACTTTGACACAAAGAAACACTATTTATGCAATAATATGCTTGCATACTACAAAAATAACAATGTGTGCTGTCCTGCACTCGTGATGTACTTCATACGAAAATACCGAAAATCTGACACATCTGGAAAAATACTTAATCTAATTTTATCGGATTGGCATATTTTTTTCATGAAAGAACATCTATTTAAATAAAGAATCGCCTTAGTTACGTTTTAATACCTTTAATTTTGAAAAAATTATGTTTTTTTGTTGAAAATGTCTATTTTTCAAGGAAGCCTTTTTTTAATAACAATGTTGTGATGAGTTGATATAATTTTCGATAAATTTAAGTTGCCCCAACGGATTGAGCGAGAAATTTCACCCCAAAATCATATATTTATACGCAGATTTTGGAAATTATTTTCATATTGAAATTTTCAGCTGAAGTCACAACATCCCAATTCGCACTAGTGTGCCGTTTACGTATGCTGGGTTGAAGTGTGCCGTTTGAGGGTTAAACACATAGCATTTTTTAAAAATTAGTTTTATTCAAAATTTGTTGAAGAAAGGAAATAAATATATCCAGTGTGAAAAATATACATTTTTGTGTCTCTAAAAGACTGTCGAGCGATAAATGTTTTATATATTTGCTTTTTTATAAGTATATTAACTTCAGGAATAATACAATACGTTAATTTATTTACCGCAGTATTACGCTTAGCTTTACTGCTATTTTCAAAGCGATAAAATATATTTTACTTTATAGTAAGATAAAATCGAATGTCACACAGCTTTATTGCTGCTTTTGTCAGAACAATAAAATCTTTGAATTTATTAACATTATGAATTAAGTATTATATACAGCTCTGAGATTCTTTTATAATAAAATACATTTATATAAATGTATTATATGCACAGCTTTGTTAGTTTTTTTCGTAGAAAAATGGGTAGGGTAAGGAGGGGCAGCCGCGACCAGTTAACAGTCAATGACTTTTAAAGTTAATAAGATGTGGAATTGATCCACTTTTTTTTTAATTTCGAGTCCTACATTATTGTATATCATATTTCCATAAGTATTAATTACATTAATAATTCAATTATTTCCAACAAGCTGTATTTCGTTGCCTTTGCCCCACACCCGAGGGCAAAGGCAACCGCAGCTTTTCAGGAAAATCAAAACATCTGAAGATGGCAAAACATGATGGTTCGCTTCTGTGGTATTTTATATACTGGAAAAATTACCTTAAACATTTCCAGCAAGAAGAATAAGTTATTTTTAATAAAAATAGTGATAGCTGCGATATAACCTCTTATGCGTTGACATTTCACTAGAGACGGACTACGCGCAAAGGTTTCTACCATACCGATACAAAACACCCGCTCTACCGACCGGATTTATTTAATAATATTCAATAGTTTCTTGCATGTAGCCCAGAAGATAAGTGGCTGTCCTACATTACCGATCACTCATCGACAAAACTTATGACACGTTTATAACCTAAGCACGTGTTAGCTATTATTTTGGTTATGCTTGCCCGACTGGTGAGGCCTCATTTATTTACGATATTTAAAATATTGGGGACTTGAATTAGGTTCAACTATTATAATGAAATAATGTGATATTGTGTAATCTGTCAAAATATAAAATTTTCATACTGTAAGTATTGCCATTAATGTTGAAAAGTTTATATTTCTGCTAGCGAATCTTCCATTCTTTCGTTGTCAAAACTGTTTTCTGCATCATTTTTCTTTTACATCGTCAATTTTCAAGATTTTAGTACGTAACACTATCTCTATGATATAATAGATTTATTTAATGCAAAGTAATATTAAAATTATTAAATAATAGCGATGTTATAAGCAAAGTTACCTTTGCCCCACCGGTTGCCGCTGCCCCTCCTTACCCTACGTTAGTTACATTAAAAGTACTAACATCTAGACCTTTCGGCTATCCCCTAGGAAAAAGTAGTATAGCAAAATCATTATAGGCCTATAATTATTTTCCTGTAATGAATTTCCTGTAATTTTTTCACGATTATAGGGCTAATTATAAGAATAATTATTCAATTAATTATAGGAAAAATTATAGGAAAATAATTATGGAAATTAGTAATATTAAAATAATGAAATAATAATTGCAAAAAGTATAAGATACTCATAGGTTTTAAGTTTCATTCTACCCACATTGTTAAACAAAGCTTCTTTAAATATGTCAATTTTTATGTTCTTTTGTGTGAGCAGTTCAAAATAAATTATTAATTTATACTTTATTCTACTTTGTGCAATAATTATTTTAATATTATTAATTTCTATAATTATTTTCCTACAATTCTTCCTATAAGTATTCCAATCATTATTCCTGTAATCGCGCAAAAAATTATAGGAAATTAATTATAGGAGAATCATCATTATAGGCCTATAATGATTTTCTACCACAGCGGGGAACGACAGATATTTTTTGGTTAATATTCAGACATTGCAATTAAAGCAATTAAAATCGAAAATTGTACATCTTCATTAATTTTTAAAATTTTATTCGAACGAAGTATTATAAATATAATAATTATTATTTATACATACCGATGCTATAACATTTCCAACATGATCCTTCACTTCCTTTTTCCAGACAATGTCATCGGGAAGAAAATGTTTCTCGCAAACAAACTGGCCAACTGTTACAAAAAAACCTTCCCTGTTTATAGCTCTCTGATATTCAGCAACTAAATTTTGAGGCACTTTAAAAAAATGAATTTTTTCACCGTTCTGACAACTCGAATGGTAGCCGGATTGACAGTTTGGAGCGATGCACTTTACCATATTTTTTTCTTGTTTTTTCAGACACTAAATTATGACATTCTTACTCGAATCCACCGCTTTACATTTTTGCACTTTTGTAAACATTTTAGGCTTACATCCTATAAAATATTATATAAATATTATTGTTTTGAACGAAAATTCCCGTTTAGCTGCATGTTGAAGCAGGGCCACGTGCGAGAAGCGTCACCAAGCGGCAAAATTTCGCATATAGAAAATCATAGCAATAAGGGCCGAAAATTTTCTAGCTGAAATACAGAGAGTCGGATAGGGCTGCCCAAAACTCATGCACACAGAGCTTGGAGAGAAATCAGCTGATTTGCAATGTGCTTGAAGTTCTAAACGTTTAAATGAATTACATTTTTTTCTTAATTGCTTTCTAAACTATAAGCAGTGCAAAAATATTCATTCATTGCATTGACATTAATGTAATTATAAATGAAACTTGTAAAGCACTTTTTTATTTGTTAGCAGAAACAATATTTTTGAATAAAATAGAATCGGGAAAATATATTTCGTTCGTTTGAACGTTCAGAATTGCAGGTGCCTTGATTTGCATGTGTCTGTTTCTTTTCATGAAAACATTGGAGAATCTATTTAATTCATCGACGTTATTCTTCTATAATCATCTGTAGCTCAATACATTTGCCTATCATTTGAGACACATTAAATTTGCTATAAAAAAATGGAGGATTCAAGTTACCGCAATTTGGAGATTTTCACAACACATGACTTCCCCAAGTCCGCAAATTATGGATCTGTAATAGTGTGAAAGATCTCTTAACCGTCTTTTTAAATTTCTTACACAGGTGAGAAATTTAAAAAGGCGCTTACTCTATTTTGCAAAATTTATGCTAAGCAGGTTTTACGTAAAGAATGAGCTTCCAAAATAAAGTAAGCGCATAAAACACAATTTATTCACCTGGGCGAGTAATCACGTTGTGTATAAAGTTTTAAATAATTATGTAATGATTTAATTAACTTATTACTTGTATTTGCTAGAGTAAATAATAATTTATTTCACTTCTTCTGTGTTATTTTATTAATAACATTTAAGTTAACAAGAATGAAACAAAATTATTATTGATAATAAAATGAACTGTTTTATACAACTTCATATTAAATAAAAAGCAATGAAAATTCATTGAATTCCATGTAAAAGCATCAAAACAGTTTAAAGGAATGTTGCCATATATTAATAACCAACCTTAAAAAACAGTCTACCAGGCGCTTATTACATTGTTTTTATAACAAGACGCCACTATCCTGTCCAAACTTCCGTCGATGTTGTTTCGAATCTTGAAATATTTTCATAAAAAACACTAATATATAAAATATTACTATACATGTGTGTGTTTGTGTCCATTTTTTGGCAGCACGTGGGATTAATTCAGGGTCACATTAGATTGATAGTAAGTTTTTCAGTAATTATAATCTATAAATGATATGATTTACATGGTGTGACTAACAAGTTTCCAGACAGGCTGTATAAGTGTATAAGTTTGCTAGCGTTATTAGTGGAAACTTATCTCGTTGTGCAAACCCATCCAAATTGAAAACGATGTTCAAAGAGGACTCCAATAAAATTCTCTCTTTCAAAGAAACCTTTTAGGTAGGAAAGGAAGAATTAAATATTTTCATATAACCTCTATTTCCCTCTTGCAGTTATTGCAACTCAATGGCAGACCTTCTGCGTGAAAGAGGAAGTGGAAGATATTACTTTGGGAATAGTTTATTAAACAAAGTAAAATTATCTAGAATATTGATCACTGTCAAGAAGAATTAGGGGTGCGATTTACAACGCATACATTTTTACTTCGAGTAGACACCACCTTTCTAAAGGAATATAACTTTTCATTGCGCCAAAATAAATTAGAACTACCAGTTTTGGGGAACAGAATAAAATTGGGGTTCCGGTTCTTATAGTGACGATTTTTTCGGACCTTTCAATTCAAGCAAAATGCTATATGTTAACACAAAATTGTCGTACTGAACCTATAAGTTTGCTATTATTGGTAATGAGGATGATAGATTATTGCTAGGAGGTATGAGGGATAACTAAAATTTCTTACTACTTAAGGTCATTTCAGCCCCTGTCGAATTAAAAAGAATTAGCGTTCGGCTCTTTACCCGTTCTCAAAAGTTCGATTCTTGGTCAACCAAAAACATTCCCATAGTTCAAAAATTAACTCCCAGGTTATTGTATTATAACACAGTATAATGTTCTGAAAAGGTTGCGAGATATCTTTGGTCGTACAAGACCGAACACCTAAATCGTGCTATTAAAGAACTAACTTATGGAATTTGTAAATTAAGCTGCATCTAAAAAAATTGATTACATTTTTTACGTATGTCGTAAATATTTAAATTAATCCCGAGTGGTATTCATAGGGAGTGTTCCAATATATATATTTTGATTTGTTGATAAGTAGTGAGGTTATGTTGACTTCGACCCTGGGAATAGTAGGAAAAATGAAAAGTAATGAGAAAATTTTCTAAGTCTGGCTGCAGTGACGGGACGATAATTCGCCAGAGCTTGGAGAGAAATCAGCTGATTTGCAATGTGCTTGAAGTTCTAAACGTTTAAATGAATTACATTTTTTTCTTAATTGCTTTCTAAACTATAAGCAGTGCAAAAATATTCAATGGAGACACTTCGAAAATGTGCAGTTATGCATGTAGTTTTGTTATAGTTCAACGGAAAGTATAAGGAGTGGAAAGTAATTTTGAATCGAAAATCGCAGACGCAGCGGTTAGAAAATGTTACTTTTTCGCACGGTTGCAGAATTGGACACTTTCGGCACGCTACACATGCCTCGAAAAACATAATAATAACTTAATAACTCCATAATAGGTCCATAATAACTTAATAATTAAGCAATTTTGAGTTTAAATTAAAATCGTAAAAAATTGCATACTTTCATATTGAACGCGTTTGAAACTAAAGATTCACCGATTTATAAGAAAGCGTTGAAAATTCAATAATTTTATATTTATGTATTCAAAGTTATGTTAAATTAAAAATATTAAAAATTGAATAATGACAATTTTTAATTCGAGAGCGTTCAAGTATTGCGTTATGTTAAACTCAGCTGTTATGTTCCACGCGTGAAAATGTTCCAAACAAAACTTACGGGCAAAAATGTCACAAAGGTTTTCAACGCGCAAAATTGGCAAAACAGAAAATCACGGGCATAAACGTCAAAAAAATATTAATAAGAAATGCCGATCTTTCTTCATGATTTCCAACCGTCATTTTTAATAGCTGTAATTGTAAATCGTTGCAATTTCAAAAATTCAACCTTTAAGATCGATCAAAACAAAGAAAAATTTTAGTCCAGATTACCATTAAAGAAAAATCATTCAAATTTGATGATTTTATATTACCACTTTTAATAGTAATAATACTATTGTTTGACTTTCATCATATCATCATTTGTACATTCTTGTAGAGAAAATACTTTTTTTACATTCTCATTCAATGAGAAGGTATTCGTTTTATGTAAAATTTGACATAGTCGGTTCTCATCAAATCTCCACGTTTTGACACCCCCTGAGACAGAAAAAAAATTTGTACTAAGGTGTCTTTCTGTAGTTAGTAGGCACGATCAATTTCGAAAGACTCATCAGATTGTATTGAGCTTCGGCACACATTTTTAAGGCGTAAAAACAAAGATCAAGTTCGTTAATCAGCCATTTTTGACCAATGGTTCTGGTTTTATCCATCGAAAATATTTTAAAAAAAAATCCATTTCCACCAAAACTATACGAGATATGAAAAAAATTTCAGAAAGTAAAATTGTTCATATAAAAAAGATGAACAAATGTTGTTGGAACCATTTTTTGATAAGTTACATATTTTTCGTTTTAATCGTGAAAAATGCTATTAAAAATATTTTAAAAAAATCCATTTTTCGGCAAAACTATACAAGATACAAAAAATGTTCACAAGCTAAATTGTATGCATTAAAAAGATAAAGAAATTTTGTTGATACTATTTTTTGATAAGTTACATATTTTTCGTTTTATTCGTAAAAAATGCTATTAAAAATAAAAAATTCAATTTTTCGTCAAAACTATTCAAGATACGAAAAAATGTTAATAAGCAAAATTGTTTATAGTTTGTTAATACTATTTTTTGATAAGTGACATCTTTTTTTTGTTTTATATGTGAAAAATACTATTAAAAATTGAAAATTCCTTTTTTCGGAAAAAGTATACAAGATAAGAAAAAAATGTTCATATGCTTGGTAGCATTTTCAGTAAGTTAAACCAAAACTTTTTCTTAGGCAATCAGGCGTTTTTGTTTGGACTTTGATCAAGTGTGCAGGTATTTCAATGAGAATGTGTTCCTTAAGACGGATAGAGACTTGAGTAAATAAGCTTCCTTTTTAATCTAAAAACCGAAAAAAAGCCGAGCGCGAATCGCGAGGCAAGAATTATCCGAGCGCGTGGCACGAGGTACATACATTAGCGAGCGCGAAGCGCGAGGTAAATATATTATCGAACGTGAAGCGCAAGATACAACACCCTCGCACCCCAGGCACGCTCAAACTTGCGAGCAAATTTGCGAGCGACAAACGAAATGTACTATTGACAAAGTTCTTGCTTCGGACAGCAGTTTTTCATACAAGAAATTCCTGTCAAGTGTTTCATAGCGACATTTTAGAAAGATTAGAATCATTCTCTTCCATTTCAATATACACTGAGAAACCCTTGTTTGTATTTCTTGTTAAAAATCACACTAGATTTCACTATCTGAACTTTGCAATGAGAGGCAAAAAGCAAATTTTAATAATATTTACTAACCTCAATAGTAACTCGTAGCTACTTAAAGAATTATAAAATATATTGGAATAAAAGTTAAAACAATTGCATTTATTGTAAAAGACATTTGAAGTATTTATTAACCTCTGTAGTAAAACTGCAAGTCTGCACTATTTACTAATTTTGGTAGGAGAAAATAGTAAATTTGTTGGATTAATATCTGTAGAAGATAACAGTATTTACAAAGTGCTGTAGTAAAATGATGCGCAAGGACCGTGCGCACCGAATTACTAACTGGTTAGCAAAATCTGCTACAGTGGGAATAGTAAAAAAAATAAATACGTGTTGCTAACTTTCACACAAGCCTACCTACACACATGTTCTACATTTAACGCATAATTCACATTTATTTAAATTAAGAATTGACAACATTAGAAATTACATATATGTATATATTCTTAAAAGATAGTATTTTATATTATAAAGCTGAAACAGAAAAATCGGGTTAGAAGAAAACGAAGGCTGGCGGGAATCGAACACGCGTCTCCGGGACAGCAGTCGGGCGATGATCCATCTACCTATAAGACATTGTGGGACTCAGAATGTAAACTTCCATATGACCTGAATGATAGAAAGTTTAT
>CAKNXH010044362.1:0-12635 GCA_932178445.1 Andricus quercusramuli
ATTTCATGACATTTTTTTAATTCTCTGGAATTCTGTAAATAACTCGTGAATACAGTAGAATTCTCTTTATGCATTTTCTCAAAATCTGTATAATTCTCTTAAAGTCTGCCAAATTCCCTTGAAATCAGTAAAATTTTCTTACGTCTGGCAGAATTCTCTTGAATTCAGTACAATTCTTTCGAGATCGACAGAATTCTCGAGCAATCTATAGAATTCTCTTGAAATGAGTAGGGCTCTCTTGATTTCCGTTAAATTATCTTAATTTCTGTAAAAGTCTCTTGAATTCTGTAGAATTCTTTTGATTTCAGCAGAATTCTTCAAAATTTAATGGAATTCTATTGGATTCTGTATCATTCTTTTGAATTCAGTAGAATTCTTTTCGGTCATATAAAATTCTCAATTTAGTAGAATTCTCTTAGGTTTAACAGAATTCTCTTGAATTTAGTAAAATTGTCTTGAAATCAGCGAAATTCTCTTGAATTCAGTAGAATTTTCCTAAATTAGCGAAATTATCTTGAAATCAGCTGCATTCTTCTGAGTTCTGCAGAATTCTCTTCAATTTAGCAGAATTCTCTTACGTTCGGCACAACTCTTACGTTCGGCAGAATTCTCTTAAATAGTAGAATTTTCTTGAAATCAGCCAAATTCTCTTGAATTATGCCGAATTCTCTTGCATCCAGTCGAATTCTCACGAATTTGGCAGAATTATCTTTAATTCCGTACAATTGACTTGAAAAATGTAGAATTTTCTTGAATGTAGTAGAATTCTTTTCAGTTTAGCAGAATTCTCTTCAACTCTGTGGAATTATCTTCAATTCTGTAGAAGTCGTTTGACTTCTGTAGTATTCTCTTGAATCACGTAGAATTCTGTGAAATTCTCTTGAATTCTGTGAAATTTCTTAGAAAATTTTTGAACAGTTTTTAACTCACTTAAGAATTTTTTAATACCTTTGAATCCATCAGAATAAGCTTTGATTTATTTCGAATTCATTCGTCCTTCCCATTCTTTTCGTGAAGCTCACAAGAAGTGTCGATAAAGTTCCAATAAAAAATACGATCCGCCTGAATCATAATTGAATGATTGTTCATTCCAGTGAAATCCCTCTGATGATGTCCTTACACCTATCTGGATGAAACATAGCTGGCAAATAGGGCTTAAAACAGGGCACACAAGCCCCCTGTGACCCCAAGCATGAAACTGCTTGCTACGAAGGGCCAATCGATTATTTTGACCCGCTTCCATTCTCACATTTTCTTTGATACTCCATTTAAAATGTTCCATGGGTTATTTTGTTTAAATTTAATATTTACTATGAAGAAAAATAGTGAAGATAAATTGCGCTCACCATAAGCATAATCATATCAGAATTTTGGCCTATTTTTGTGTGTTTCCCAAACACTTTACATTTATTTTACGAAATCAACCCTGAAAAAAACCTGAGGGAGTAAGTACAAAAAAAAACGTAAGCCATAGCTCTAAACTATGTTATAGCTTACCAAGACCAACCACATTAACGTTTCGGAAACAAGCCAGTAATTTAACATGAACCCCTAAATAAAAATATAGATATTTGAAAAAGCTGTAAGCCCAAAGTTAATTATTTTTTCGGGGCTTACAAAAACAGCCAAAAAATGTTAAAGTAAAAATGGATACCACAACCTTCCCAAGACATTAGGGTATATCGATATCCCTACAATAATATTAGACATTCCCAACAAACCACACACATTACAGTGAACAAACCCCATCACAGCTGCTTTCAACTTAGACTGCCATAAAATTCAAAATTTAAAATAATCACCCCACACACTTTTCCAAGACTCTCATAGATATCCCCGCCCCTACAATATTATTACACAGACTCAAAAAACCACCCCTAGTACATTTAACGAACCCCGTCTGAGCTGCACGTAATTGAAGCAGCCAAAGAGTTTCAAATTAAATATAGTCACCCCAGGCACTTTCTCAAAACTCTTATTAGATATCTCAATTCCTACAATGATATTACACAGCCTTACAAAGCCATCCCTAGTACATTTAGCGAACCCAGTCGCAATTGACTTCGGCTAAAGTAGCCAAAAAACATTTTATTTCTAAATAATCACCCCACACACTGTCTCAGGACTTTATTAGATATTGCAAACCCTAAAATATTATTCAACAACCCTCGTATATTAAAGAAACCCATCTCAGTTACCTTCAAATAAAGCAGGCAACAAATTTCAAATTAAACATAGTCACTTGAGACACATTTTTAAGACTCTATTCCATATCGCTATTCTAATAATAATATTATACGGGCTCAAAAGAACATCCCTAGTACATTTAAAAACCCCGTTTCAGCTGCCTTCAACAAAAGCAGCAAAAATAGTTAAAAATTAAAGATAGTTACATCCGGCACTCTCAGAAGACTCTAGTCGATATTCTCATCACTAAAATAATATAACACACCCCAGAAAAACCCCCCTAGTATATTCAACTTAATTGAGTTCGAGTAAAGCAACCAAAAACATTTCAAATTGAAACGTGTCATGTAAGACACCTTCCCAAGACTCTCATAGATATCCCCATCCCTACAATAATATTACACATCCCCAAAAACCATCTATAGTACATGTAATGTATCCAGTCTCAACTTCCTCTACAAAAGCATACAATACAGCTTCAAAAAACCACCCCTCGAACGTTAAACGAAATAGTCTCAGCTGCTTCCAACTAAAGCAGGCAAAACATATTCAAATTATAAATAGTTCAACCCAAACACCTTTCTAAGGCTCTAGCAGATATCTCAATTCCTACAATAATATTATACAGCCTAAGAAAGCCACCCCTAGTACTTACATCGAACCCCGTCTGAGCTTCCTCCAACTTGAGCTGCTAAAAAATATAAAATTTAAAATAAGCACTTCACACACTTATCAAACACTTGAGTAGATATTCCGATCAATACAATAATATTCAAATGCCTTAAAAACGATGTGCGTCATCAGAGGGATTTTCGCGGGCATATGTTTGCACTTTGAAATGCACCCGGAAAAAGTGAATTGGTACTTTTTCTTAAATGCGTGTTCTGAAATCATCAAGCATTTAATTATGACTCTGGCGTGTCGCATTTTTTCAATGGAATTTACTTGATATTTCTTGTAACGTTCACAACAATGGAAATTGGAAAGACTAATTAATTCAAAATAAATCAAAACTTATTTAAGATAATTCTACAGAATACAAGAGTCTTTTACAGAATTTAAGATAATTTTACGAAAACCAAAAGAGTTCTGCTCAATTCAAGATAATTCTACAGATTGCACGAGAATTCTGTTGAACTCAAGAGAATTCTACTAAATTCAAGAGAATTCTGCCAAACGTAAGAGAATTATACAGATTTTAAGAGAATGCATAAATGAAGAGAATTCTACGGTATTCATGAGATATTTATACAGAATTCCGAAGATCTATCATTAATTCAAGGGAATTCTGCCTAACTCTAGAGAATTCTTTTAAATTCGAAAGAATTTTTCTGATTTCCAGAATATTCTGCTGAATTTGAAAGAAAACAGGATAATTTGACGAAACTCAAGAGAATTTCTACCTAACAAAGGAGAACTCTACTGAATTTAAAAGAATTATACACAATTCAAGAGAATTCTACATAATTGAAGAGAATTCTCTGAGTTAACGAGATATTTTTACAGGTTTCCAGAGGGTTATGATAAATGCAAGGAGATTCAAGAGAATTTCGCTGAATTCAAAACAATTCTGCTAAAATCAAAAGAATTTTACAAAGTTAGAGAGAACTTAGCTGTTTCTAAGAAAATTCTGCTAAACTCAAGAGAATTCACGAGAATTCCACTGAATACTCGAAAATTCTACAAATTTCAAGGGAATTTACAAAATTCATGAGAATGTTGTCGAATTTTGTTGATTGTGTAAAAATATCTTTTTCCATTTTTGTATCTCGTTGACCTGTGAAGTTACACCAGAGTCACAACCTACTGCAAAAGCGATCCGAGGAGAAATTATACGAAATGAACTTGCTTATGCACACACTCTTGTCGATGGCACATGGACTGTCGACCTTCTAACGCGTGCTTCTGATTGGTTAATCTTTAATTGTTAATAACTCGGTAATTATTAACTTTAGAACAATTTTTTAATAATTATTTTTGACGCCATTTTTTTGTTAGAATTCAAAAATACAAATATGTTTTTTGAGTACTGGGACACCCTGTATATTAGGGTGGGTCGGAAAAACAAAAAATTGGAATTTCAATTTGGGACCAACAGAAAACGGTGTATTTTCATATCACAATTTCCTGAAAAAAAGACTTTTTAAATCGAATAATGTTAAGGCCTGCCCCACGCGAGAAATGTAGAAAAAACTAGGTTTTTCTCATTTTTCTCTAAAAGTATTGATTTTCTTAAAAAATGTTATCAGCAGAGTTTCTACATCTCGGCGAAATATATCTTTTTTATCTTACTTATTTTTGCGTACGATCAGTCGTTTTCAAGAAATATCAAAATAACGATTTAAAAAGTGGAAAATGCAATATTAAAGTAAATTCCGCAACCTCAAACCCGTAAGTTCTGATTTGCTGCCAGTTTAAATGCTGAGATGCAACTTTCTGCTTGTTCCAATGATATAAAGAACAATCCAGTACTCACGACGGGGACGTGGTTGTATATTGAGTCCCACCGCAGCCCGTCCCAACTACCCACATTTCAGGGCTTAATGCTATATGCTACTTCATACCTCAGTTTCTTTTCGGAAAATTTGTAATGTGCTTTCGTTTCCATCTTCGGCATTTCCTGTCTTGATCGCAACCGTGTCCTTGTGAACCCTTCTAGATTTTTTCATCCACAAATTGAAGCCGCAGCTTCTGTTACTGCTTTGACGCACCGTTCTTCACTTTGAGTGTGGCATGGGAAGCGGAGAGCTTCAATCACAAAGGGATGCCTTCAATCATTAACGCAAGATCTAAGATCATCATCAGAAATATGAGCAAGGGATGGTGGAGCTGTGAATGAGTTGAAGTTTTGTTTTTTCCAATCTACCATGTACACTGTTGAAAAAATCTGTATGAGATTTAATATACATGTGTGTGAAATAAATATCCACTACCGCTACTGAAATGTAACATACATTGGTTTAGTGAATTTAATATACATGTGTATTAAATGTAATATACAGGTGGGTATAGCAGTGTGCATGAATACTCAAATTGCTTTCATTTTTTCAAATCTTGTCAAATATTCGCAATTAAATTAATAATCTAAAATTCGTCAACTGATTTGTTATTTATAATGAAAGTGCAACGTACGGGTGGAACTTTTTCCAAAATCCAGCCTAAATAGTAGACATTCAATGCTAGTACAGTTGATTGTAGGTTAGGTCTGTTATTTGTTTGCTTAATTGATCTTTTCGACTTAAAGTCCAGTCATATTTTTGATTAACTGGAAGAAGGTATCATGTTTTATCATTCAGAGTCAAAAATTCATGTTGAACTTATCTTGAATTTGTGTACAATGGAATTATCTGATTTTTCTTGTAAGTGATTAACATGAATGTATATGAAATTTAATATACACGCTCTTAATGGCGATTTCATATGATTGATATATTAATTTTAATACACATGGGTATATCAAATTTAATATTATTTTTAACAGTGTAGCAATCTTCTGTTGCGTTAAGGTTTAATTTTTGTTTTTAAAAATATCGAAATGGAAGTTGACTGGTCTTTTCTTTTCGGGTTCTTCCTCTTTTTCTATACACTTTTTTGTTATCTTGTTGTTGGTTTGGTTCTTTAGTTACGAGCTGTTTCTTCTTCTCATCGTATCTTGTTTTCAGTATAATTTGCAATCCCTTTTCTCTCACGGATAGCGTATCATCACAAATCATAGCCAGTAAAATCGTTTCAGGGTGTGCTCACAAACTACTTCTTTCAATGACTTCGTGTACTTCGTAGCATCCTTGAGTGATCCGGAAGGTATTTTGAACGGACGATCATTTCCCAAACGTGTTTTGCAGCAAACTGTTTTGTCGGTTTACTATTGATTAGAAAGCAGGACGGCGCGTAAACTCTAATAATGAAAGTCACCAATAATACCATGTTTTCTGGTGAATTTTCTATGGAAACGTACAGTCGTAGATCATGATTACCAGCTGTTGACCAACCTGCATGATTCAGTGTGCTAGGATTATGAGCTGCGAGATCAGGTGTACAGTATCCAGAAGCAATTGCTTGGCACACTGAATCATGCGCGTTGGTTAACAACTGGTATTCGTGATCTACGACTGTCCACTTCCGCAGAAAATCCATAGGAAAACCTGGTATTTTTGGTGGCTTTCATTCACAGAGTTTACGCACCGTCCATGTTTCTAATCAAAAGTAAACCGACAAAACAGTTTGCTGCAAAACACGTTTGGGAAATGAACGTCCGTTGAAAATACCTTCCGGATCTCTGAAGGATGCTGGTGTACGGAGTTATTGAAAGAAATAGTTTCTGCGCACACCCTGAAACAATTTTACTGGCTATTATTTGTGATGATACGCTATCTGTGAGAGAAAAGGGATTGCAAATTATACTGAATGCAAGAGACGATGACAAAAAGAAACAACTCGTAATCAAGAAAGGAAATGCCGAAGATGAAAACGAGAGCACATTACAAATTGTCCAGAAAGAAACTGAGGTAAAGAGTAGCATATAGCATTAAGCCCTGAAATGTGGGTAGTTGGGACGGGCTGCAGTGGGATTCAATATGCAACCACGTCCTCATCGTGAGTCCTGGGTTGTCCTCTATATATAATTGGAACAAGCAGAGAGTTGCATCGCAGCATATAAACTGACAGTAAATAAAAATTTACCTGTTTGAGGTTGCAAAATTTACTTTAATATTGCATTTTCCACTTTTTGAATCGTTATTTTGATTTTTTTTGGAAACGACTGATCGTACGCAAAAAAAAGTGAGATGGAAAAGATGTATTCCGCCGAGATCTAAAAACTTTTTCTCTAACATTCTTCAATAAAATCAATACTTTCAGAGAAAAATGAGAAAACCCAATTTTTTTGTACATTTTTCACGTGGGGCAGGCCTTAACATTATTCGAATTGAAAAAGTTTTTTTCAGGGAATTGTGATATGAAAATACATCTTCCCCCGTTTGTTCCAAATTAAAATTGAAATTTCTTGTTTTTTCCACCCACCCTAATATAAAAAAAAAGTAAAAAAAGTTAAAAGTTAAAATTAAGTTAAATATATATATATATATATACATACATTAGGGTGGCCCAAAAATATACATTTTGGAATTTTCGACGGGCTTCGTTGCCAAATCGTTCTCTCGTAGAAACCAGTGAATACGTATTTTTTTATTTTGGAATAAAATTATTTTTAGTACTACACCAGAGCTTCGTTATATGCTCAATCTCGGGGGTCGCCTGAACATGGCCTTGGGCATATATCGCCAGCAGCGAAACGTAAACAGGCAGGGCCGCCTAAACCGTTTCCATGACATTGCGCAATCTACTTGACTGCGGAGTAATGCAGTGCTTCCCTTCATAGGCGGAGTCGCAACCGTCTCTCACCCTGCCCCCTGAGAAACTGTGGGCACGAGCAATCCTAGGAATTGCTAATATCGCCTGCAGTCGCGCGAGCATATAACGAAGCTCTGGTGTATTTTGTATACTTTTTCTACTCCCTTGATTTTGTTCAAGAAATTACAAGTCAATTTATTTACCCTTTTATAAACTTGTTCTCTTCTCAGTAAAGATGCATTTTGTCAAATTTTAATGCATGAAAAAAGTTATAAACAAATTTGAGACATCTTGAAAGTTGCATAAAATCATAATATTTGTAGACTCGTAGCGTGCCTTTGATATGATTCTTTAACTTCAAATTTTCCAAAAGCTTTTTTGAGGATATTGAGAACAGATTCATGAAAAAAAATATTCATTATTTTTTAATTTATAGTTTTAAAGTGAATACAAAAATGAGTGAAAATAACAAATTTTGGTCCAACAGCAGCTTTTCTCCGATCCTGAAGAATTTATGGCAGCTAAGTTGAACGCAGAGTGGCTTATGGTTAAAGGCTTAGGACTTCCAGATGCAGGCTCGACCATAAAGCTCCCTGCTACGGGCCCAAACATGTAACCCAGCACATTTCCCCAATTTTTTTCGCACTTTCTGTGGAACCAACTAATTTTTTTACAATATCCGCACCCTAGGGGGATACTTGACTTCAATGAGTTAAATAACAGAGTAATAACACTAAAACTGTCGTTTGGGTCAAATCTCAGGGCTCGCTTCATGTTCTCTTGAAACTTTTCTATTTTAATTCGTAGATCAAGAGAAAACTTTAAAATACTTTACAAAGTACTAAAAATCATTTTATTTCAAAATGAAAAAATACGTATTCATTTGTTTTTACGAGAGAACGATTTGGCGTCGACGCCCGTCGAAAATTCCAAAATATATATTTTTGGGCCACCCTAATATACATATATATATGTGTGTAAGCAGTTACAGAAATTTCGCAAGAGAATGTTGTGAGATCACTAAAATTCGCCAAATACTATTAGTGAATCATAGTACATTGCATGACGAGGGTCGAAAGGCAACGATTTCACGAGTGTGAAGTTAGCTGCTCGCAGGCGCGAATCCAGAGAAGGGCTTTAGGGGGGGCCATCCAATAATTCCCCTTCCCCTCCACTCTTAAGGGGGAGGGGGAGAAGGTAATAATCATTTTAAAGTTATTTATTTGCTTTGAATGTTTATTAAAAATTATATAAATATATTATTCACAAATCTTATAAACATAATAAACAAATGTTTCAATAAAAACCATGTTTTTATATTTACAAGCTGCGTCTTGCATGTCATGGTATAATCATTATTTAACAAGTATAAAATACTCATACAATTTTCGAAGTCAAGCATAAACTATAAAACGATTATTTTTAAAGAGAAAAATTTAGGCGTATATTTCCATTCTTTGCGATATTCATATTCCCGGTTGAAATCCTGGCTGAGGCAGATTTTTTCTTTTTCTTAAAAATTATTTGTCTGAAGTAATCGTGTTAACGAATCAAAATTGGTATTAATTATAAATTTACTCTATTAATTTCAATGATCTAAATTGAAAAATGAATCAACAAATACATAAATCTTCAAAATTATATCATTTTACGCAATTTTAAAAATTATAATTTTTTTCAATTGAACACTTTTTAAATTAGAAGTTGAATTATTTTAAGTTTAAATCGCTTTGAATGAATGATTATTCAATTGTTATTTATACATTAAAATTTGTTTTGAAACCTTTTAAAACGTTCTCTTAAAAATATGTTTTTTTTACTAGAAAATCAATTTTTTCCAAATTGTTTTTTCCAAATGTTCATCAAAATTTACGTCCGTTTTAAAATATTTTTAAATATTCTGTTGAAATTAATTTTTTAAAATAAAAATCATTCGAAAATTTTCCCACGAATCTTAAAACAATATTTGTATTATCTTAATACCTTACAAAATCCTTAAAAGCTTCAAAATTTTATTTAAAAACTTCTAAATATATCTCCTCGACTTACTCGAATTTTTTCTGAATGGATACATTTTTATTTGTTATTTACACATCAATATTCAACATTTTCACTTGCAAATACAAAATTTTAAATTAGAACAATTAAAATTAACATTGTAACGTTTAGCTCTCCGAAATTTTAACGATTCAAGGCTTTCTGTTTCAAACAATTCAGTTTCAAATTGTTCGGATTTCAGTATTTCATTTATAATTGTTCATTTTAAATAAACAGTCAAACTTTGCTGACTATTAAAAAATTGTTCTTTTTTTTTAATTAATAATTTTCATAATTGAAGTCGTTAAAAATGGTATATTTTAGACTGAAACAGCAGATAATTTATAAAGTTTCAATCGGAAGTTTACATTTTGTTAACTACTACGGCTTTTGAATTGAAACAGTTCAATTTTTAACGTCAAAATCTGTAAATTGTTTAATTTCATCAGATTCAGAATCGTGCTATAAAATCAATCAATTATTGTTCAATTGCGAATACACGAACTACAGTTTAATTTTTAAAATCATTACTTAATTTATAATTACAGTTGATCAACTTAAAACATTTTTTGTCGAAAATTTTCAGTTTCGAAAGATATTAATCGTGTCTTGTGTAAGTCTTCAAAACTGCATTTCAACATTCTTTTAATTGAAAATGTACCCTCAAAAATAAAGATGTAAAATGGAAAATTTGGATCGTAAAAGATTTTCGGATTCCACATTGCAAACTGAATGATTTCATAATTGAAAAAGTTAACGACTGAACTTAGCATTTAAAAAGAAGTTGAAATGAAACTTATGTTGAATTGCATTATATATCTTGTGACATGAAATTTGTGATATTTCAAATGATTGGATAGGTTTTTCTTTGAAAAACTTGTAAAAATACCGGTCAAAAAATAAATTCACTGTTATTTCCCGCTCTCAAAAAATTCTGATCATCTCCTGGTTTCCCGGACATTGAAGTTTTTAAATTAACACATGAAAAACTCTGGGATAAATTTTGCTACACCTAATTTTAACATGGGGTTCCATCTCGCTCGGAGTTGGGCTACGAAACTATCACTTATTGTTTTTGCCGCAAAAACTGTAAAAACAATTGACTACAGGTGACTTATCATACCCCAAATCCAAGGGAAACGATACCTTTTGTAGTGGTACCATTCACACTACCAAGACTAATTTTTTTTGAAGGGAAATGGTACCCTGAAATTAGCGTTAGATTCACACTTTGTTTTTTCTGTGAAATTTCTGTTCAATATAGCACACACATTTTAATGTTTTTAAAAATATTGATAAATTTCAAAATAGTAAGCTTTCTCCGAAGTTTTGACTTCTTTTTAAAGGTATTTTGACACCTTATGTTTTAGTTTTTTTTTAATTACACTAATTTTCCCATTTTTCAATTTATGCAGTTAAGGTAGACATCCCGGTAATCGTGACCTTAGTCCCAGTAATCGTGATGGCAATTTTCTTGCTTTTTATGTGTGTAAATTCGTGCAGAGTAATATAGTCTTAAAATATCCTATTCGTCTGAATTCAGCGAAAATATTTTAGGGGACCTTATTCATTTGAAAGTGTCAACAATTTCAGTGTCGGCCAATTCATTTTAATCCGCTAGATTTTAAGTCAAGCTCCAATTCGCCAGAATTCGCAGCGCGAATACACTTAAAAACTGGCCTATTCAATCGAATTCTTAAGGTATAACTCAAGCGTGGGCGCATATAGGATTTGTTGTTAATATATATTAATGTTTTCTCTAGCTCAGTGTTGTCCTCTGGACTTACACACTTGGGATCGCTGGTTCGAGACTCGATGCATGCAATTTTTATTAATTTTTTTCGAAATTACCTCGACCACGAATTAAGGCAAATTGACAAGCTTTCAATTCGCGCTGGCTCAGTTCGTTTCAACGAATCAGAAAGCAGAATTCGGGCGAATTTAAGCATGTTAACTCGCCGCAATCCTCCCGAATTAGTTTCTTTTTGGTGGGATAGTAAACTTTAATTATCTTATTTGAAAAATTCGGGTCTGGGCTTTGGGGGGGGCCAAGCCGCCGTGGCCCCCCCTCTGGATCCGCGCCTGGCTGCTCGAGCGAAGCAAGGTCTGATATCACACGAGTGAAATCGATGCCTCGGCCCGAGTCATGCATACAATTTTTCATCAATTATTCGTCATCATTATATTCGTGTCCCACAAGTAAAATATCTTCGATTGGTAATAATAATAGGAATTACAGAATTTGTAATCACAAACATTTCTTGGAAATGCGCACATTTGGCGGGCTTCTCTGAATATGGGCCATATTCCTACAGAGCGCCTCTTCCCATTCGGAAATTGTTTGTTTACGCCAACATTAACGACGGGCGCAGTAATGCAGTCGAGCGTTGGACCATTACTGGCACCCGTGTGGAAAAATGTCGTGGTGCTGTACTGTTTCTGTCTACTCCGTCTTGACTCGACACTGGCGCGGCACAGGCTGACTGTCCAGTGGCTAGACTGGGATAAAACGCTTAGATCGACTAGTTTCAAGACAGATCGGCTATTATTTTTATTTAAAAAAATTCATAATTAAATAATATAATTATTTTTCATGCCATAAAAGTCCAATATATAGATTTTGCAGTTATTTAAAAATATGAAAAAAGCTTTTGTACAGAAAAAAATGAAGAAATGAGTTTTCGCAAATCTCTTGTACACACGCCGGGTGTCGAACTTCTGATGTAACTTTCTCCCGTCGCCTTAAGGCGCTTCCTCAAGCCTTATTTTTAGCCCATGTATTCGTATTGGCATGAATCCCGCTAAACGGATGAATTGTTCGATGCAATATTTTAACCACATAATCTCAAGAGCATAATGCACAAAATAAAAGGTTTTTTTTTCGAAAAATGGTCTTGTTTTTTTTCAATTAATCGAAAATGTGCTTCATTTCTGCGCCTGGAAACTAGCAATCCGCCACCAGGAAAGTGTCCCCGTTGAACCTAAAACAGGCGCTCTGCAAATGCATATAGAATTTACGATAATTCACCGTGACGGTTCTCGAGCATGCTGAACCCAGGGGG
>CAKNXH010044363.1:0-10527 GCA_932178445.1 Andricus quercusramuli
AATTTTGTTGAAAAGTCAAAAGGTTTCGTTGAAAATTCGTCTTTTTGGTTGACTTCAACTGGGTTTTTATTTAAAATTAAAATTTGTTTGGTCTGAAATATCAATTATTCATTACTTTTTTTGTTAAGAATTCGTCTCTTTTGGTTAAAAATTAATATACTTCGTAGAAAATTCCACAGTAGTGTTAAAAAGTCAATATTTTGTTTAAAGATTCTTCATTTTTGTTGAAAATTCATCACTTTGTTCAAAAATGTAACTGTTGTATTGATAAATCATTGTTTTTAGGTAAATATTTATTGTTAAACTGAAAATTTAACTATTTCATTTTTGGTGAAACATTGATATTTTTTATTAGAAGATTCAACTATTTGGCTGAAAATTTATATTTTTCAGTTGAAAATTTATCCATTTTTTTAAACATTCGTCTTTTTTGAAAGTAAATTAATGTTCTTGGTTAAAAAGTGCACTATTTTGTTAAAAATTCAACAATTTTGTAGAAAAATAAACCATTTTAGTTAAAAATTCGCGTAAGTCTAGTTTATGCGGAGTAATCTACCATAGTTTTATGTAATTTAGTGTAAGCCTATGTAATCCGGGATAATCTTAGGTCATCCAAATTAATTTTGTATGTAGAGGTAATCCAGGGTAATCCGAAGTAATCCACCTCCGCTGGACCCCATTTTTAGGAGTTGTTTCCCCCTCGTTTCAGGAGCTGGAAAAGGGGTGAACTAGTCGTTCCGAAATTTCGAGACGACTAGACAAACTTATGGAAAATATTTGACTACTCATCCTGAATTTCAGGACAACAAGTAACGAGAGCATTCGTTAAAAAAATCTGTTAAAAACCGCTGAAAAGTAGTTTGGTCGTATTCATTATATGGTGTATATCTTTGATTCTGACATAATTTCATGAGCACTCTGTTTTCTCATAGAGGATTGTTTCATATTTATTGTATTGAACAAGAGGATTTTGGATTATTAAAGGAGTCTGAAGGGATGTGAAATGCGATTTCTCATTCGCTTTTTTTTACTATTAACTTATTATTTATTATTATTTACTCTTTATTCTCCATGGGGCATACACGGGTTGAATATAGTTTGATAGATTCATTTGATAAAACGAATAAATTGGATACATAAAATATTGATGTGTTTTGAAAAATGAGAATTTTCTCTCTTATAAACCGAACACCTATATACCTTATATACCTACTTATAATATACCTACATACCTATTTATTATTTTCCATCCGAGCAAGTCACGCCTACCCGGAAAGGAAAATGGCTTCATGGTATCATAATAAACGTTAAAGAAATTGACAAATCTGTAATATCATAATTTTCTTTGGTCATAGAGATCTGTTAAATACATCAGTCGATTGGTTCCAACATAAAAATGAATCAAATACTCACAACATTGCTATATTCTCAAAATTAGGAAAGTTTTTCTCTTACAAACATTAAATGAATTTTAAAACCTGTACATAGCATAACTTTATTTTTGGATTGAGTGCTTTAAAATACATCAATCGATTATTTTTGTTAAAATGAACCAACTTCGTACGTAGTATGTTGCTACATTACTGATATTTAACAAATTTACTTAGAAACAAAAAAATGTAAAATTTTGAAAATTCTTGAGAATGAAATTTTCTTATGGAGATAGCTACAAACATTCTATCGAATTATATAAACACCCGAGTTTGAAAAAATCAGTTTACAGGGCCTGGTATTACTGCCAATACTGTGATAAAAATTCTTAAATATTTTGATATTGTCAAATTCATTTTTTAATTCTTGCGATACATAATTAATTAAACCCAATCTTTTTATTAAAACGTATGTATTTAGTTAAATTAAAGTATACACTTTTACTTGAATATAATAATAATTGAAAAAAAACACCTCAAACGATATTTGAGAATAACGTAAAGTCTAAAAAAAAATTATTCTTATTTGATCTGGCTCTAAGCTTTATTAATAATAGGCATTATTTAGGACTACAATCCGTCCAAATTTTATGACCATCGCTCGACTTATCTTCAAGTTATCATGAAAAGAGTATTGTCGACACACACACACACGCACACAAAGGGAAATTCTTAAAAACTCCATTTTGCATTCCCCAGGTCAAATTATGCCTAGGTATTTTGAAAAATTAAGTTCAAAATTTTTATCGTTATAAAGCTTCCTATAAGCTAGCATTTGATCAAGTGTTAAAAAGGTGTGTGAAGGTTAATTTAAAAAAAAATCCACCATGTTAGCCTATTGAATTTGTTTATAAAAATTAAAAAATAAGCTATATAATTCAAATTTACGTTAATAAGTGTAGATTCACTAATTGCATACATTTGTGAGTAAATCTGAATGAATATAATAATGTAAACAGATCTCATTTTCAAATTCCATATTTTTCTTTTTTTTTAATTTAAATTAAAAAAAAATTTTAAGAACATAATATTTGCCTTGATAGACGACAAACTTTAACTGAATTTGATAAGATTTTATCATATCTGACTAATTAACATAGTCACTGTCACTCGCAAAGTTAATGTTCATAAATCATCAGCCGAAATAGCTCAGTTGGGAGAGCGTTAGACTGAAGATCTAAATGTCCCCGGTTCAATCCCGGGTTTCGGCAAATTTTTTATATTTAAATTAAAAATATTTAATATATAAGAATGCACAATCGTAAGTCTGTTATGTGAAATTTAATTGTTTAAACAATAAGAAATAAGAAAAATGTGAAATTGTTCGAAAATTTCAACTATTTAACATATCTAACTAAAAAAATAAGAAGACTATGCTATTCACTATGTTATGCAATACTAGCGTTATTAATCCCGTGTTGAGGGCTTATTTTTTAACCCTATTTGTTCTTAAGCTTATATAAATATAACTTATCTAAGATTTTTGAGGAAATTCAAAGCTATTTTCTAAGATTTCACATACGTCAAATCAAAATTTCAACCAAAATGGTAATTTTCTACAAAATAGATGAATTTCCAAACAAAGGAGATAAATTCACAATTATTGATATTTAAAATTGATATTTATAAAAAAAGATTTTAATTTAGAATAAAAAACACTTAAATTCATTCAAAAAGTCCAATTTTCAACCAGTGGAATTTTGAAACAGTAATGACGTTATTTTTTCCAAAAGAGACAAATTTTCTACAAAAAAAAAAAAAATAAGTTTTTGAGAAAAAAAATATGAAATTTAAACCAAAGCTTAATTTCCGACCTAATAGATGCAACTATTTTTACCACAAGAGACACATTCTAACAACTGCACCTTCTATCTAAATAATTAGATGTTTCTAACAAAATTGTATTGAACATGGATATTGATTATACTTCTCGTAGAATGCAGAAATAAAAAGTGATTCTAAATTCATATATTTTTGCAAGTGTTTTGAGTACAGAAGTAGCTACAATATTTTCCTACCTTTAGACACATTTTCATTTGTTTAATTTTTGACTCTCTATAAAGCAGATCTTATATTTTACACACCATCCTGCAAGAGACGATAAGCGTATCATGAGAGTTACATGCTTCCAGTTTAGAAGGAATTTAACGTAAGACGTAAACTTAATTATGCAATCCCCCGTGAATTTAACTAGTGACTTAATTCAACAGGATATGCTCATCAAATGAGAACTGCTCGTAAATTTCTAGAAAACCTAATGGGCTCTTAAGGTTAGCAAATATTAAAAAGACAAATATTATAGCAGTAAAATATTATGTTTCAGCACAAATAAGGGACCGTCCATAAACTGCATTACCAATTTAGATAACATTTAGTACGTTTCCTGATTATAAATTACAAAAAATCCTTCTTTTTCTCTGTTTTTAAGAAACACAACCTTTTTCTTGTTTCTCTCGTTTTTTTCGCTTAAAGGCGGAATAAATTAATAGAAACCAACAAGAAAAATCCACTACTTTCGGTTGGAAAGTCTAGTATTATATTTTTGGTTCGAAATTCATCTCGTTCGGTTGAAAATTCTAGTATTTGGTTGAAAATTCTATTTTTTGATTGATAATGCAACTATTTTGTTAAAAAGTCATCTTTTCTGGTTAGAAATTCAGCTACTTTGTTGAAAGTTGAACTACTTTGTTCAAAATTCATTTTATGGTTGTAGATTGATCTCCTTCCTTGAAAATATAACTATTCCATTTTTGGAAAATTAATCTTCTGATAGGTTGAAAACCATCTTTTGGGCTGAACTCTCTTGTTGAAAATTAAGTTTTTTTAAATTCATTATTTTATTTGAAAATTAATCTGTTTTGTTGCAGAAACATCTATTTTGTTAAAAAAATCCTTTTCTTCTTGAGAATTAATTTCTCAAACTAACTATGTAACAACTCAATGTTTAATTCAAAATTGACATTTTTTATTGAAAGTTGATCGTTGCTGGTTGAAAATTCATGTATTTTGTTACAAATTTGTCTTTTTTGTCGGAAATTAATCTTCTTCGTTGGAATTGGAAATTCATCTTTTTTGGTTCTAAGTTAATCTGGTTTGGTTGAGGATACAATAATTTAGTAGAAAATTAAACTATTCGGTGGGAAATTCACTTTATAGTTTCAAGTTATTTTTTTTTGTTTAAATTTAACTGTCCGGTAAAAAATGCAATTATTGTTAAGAAATTTTAAAGTTTTGGTGGAAAAATAACTTTTTTGTTAAAAAATCATATCTTCAGGTAGGAAATTTTACCATTTTGTAGATAATTCATTTTGGCGGATTTGAAATTCAACAATTTTGTTGGAAATAAATGTACTTTGTTCAAAATTATTGTCTTTTGGTAGAACATTAATCTTCTTGCTGGAAAATTCATATTTTTGGTTGAAAATTTAACTATTTGGTTCAAAATTCATATTTCTTAGTTGAAATTTCAACTACTTGGTTAAAAATTGAACTAGTTTGTTGAAAATTCGAATGGGTTCAAGATTCACTGCCTTGGTAAAATGTAACTATGTATTTCATTTCCGAAAAATTAATCTTTCGGGTTTTTTTTTGTTATTTTTTTATGAATAATGTAACTATTTTATTTTTGTTTCTTAATTGATTCTTTTTTAAATTGATATTTTTTAGTTAAAGATTCATGTAATTTGTTACAAATTTGTCTTTTTTGGTCAAAACCTAACCTTCTCGAATAAAAATTCATCCTTCTCGATTCAAAATGTAACTGTTTTGATCTAAATTATTGTAAGTTGATTGAGGATTCAACAATTTGGTAGAAAATTAAAGTATTTAATTGAAAATCAAATTTTTGTTTGGAAATTTATATTTTTGCTTTAAATTTAACTGTTTGGTCAAAAATTAAACTATTATTTTAAAGATGTGACTTTTAGCCATAAAATTAACTTTGTCTAATCATACTTTCGGGTTGCCAATTCAACCGTTTCGTAAATAATTGGTCCTTTTGGCTTTAAAATTCAGAAGTTTTGTTCAAAATTGATGTATTTCGTTTAAAAATCCTTTTTTTTCGTAAAACAATAATCTTCTCGCTGGAAAAATCATCTCTCAGGTTAAACATTTAACTATTCGATTAAAAATTCAACTTTTTCAGGTAAAAATGCAACTACTTGGTTAAAAGTTGAACCAGTTTGATAAAAATTCACTTTTTTGGAGATTCACCTCTTTGGTTTCAAATTTAACTTTTTTGTTAAAGTTTCCTTTTTGATAAAAATTAATTTTTTTATCTGAAAATTTCACTATTCCATTTTTGGTGAGTAATTTATCCTTTATTTGTCAAAAATTCAACTATTTGATAGAAAATTCATATATTTTGTTGGAAATTTGTCTTCTTGGTTATAAAATTAATCTTGTTTGTTGAAAATTCAATATACAGGGTGTCCAAAAAGTAACAAAACACCTGAATAATTTTCCAGGTAAAATATTTTTCAAAAAGGTCAAGGTCATTATTGAAGTAACTTTCAACGAGGAATCCAGTGGTGACCTTGAATTTGACCTTGAGCTTATCTCCAAGGTTATTTCAAGCCAACTTTGTTTTTTTTTAAATTGCGAACCCCTATTTTTGACAAAGGCAATCGAAAGAGCGGGAAATTTTGCGTCCAAATATGTACTCAGGTTAAAGGTCAAGGACGATCTTGAACATCAGCTGAAGGTTACTAGGCTTGAGCCAGGTATGGAGGTGGGTCCAATCTGCACAGCTGCAGCTCAGGTGCTTACGAAAACCGACGAGGTCATTATTGGAGTAACATTTAACGAGAAATCCAGTAGTAATCATAAATTTGACCTTGAGCTTGACCTTCAAGGTGATGTTCAAGGTCGTCCTTGACCTATAACCTTGAGTACATGTTTGACCGCGAAAATTTCCCGCTCTTTTGATTGCCGTTTGCAAAAATAGGGGTTTCCAATGAAAGAAACAAAGTTGGCCTTGAAATAACCACGGAGGTCAAGCTCAAGGTCAAATTCAAGGACACCACTGGATTCCTCGTTGAAAGTTACTTCAAGAATGTCCTTGACCTTTTTGAAAAATATTTTACCTGGAAAATTATTTAGGTGTGTCGTTACTTTTTGGACACCCTGTATATTTCGACTTGAAATCCTAAGATTCAAAGTGTTGTATATGGGTCATTCCATGTCAGATTTACAATCAAAATTTTGATTCACTTGAAATTTTTTTTCCTCATTCTAGAAAGGAAAAAAAATGATGTATAGAATACATAAATAAAATATGCCGTGGGATCTACTATTAAATTCATGCTTTGACGAAAAATCAGAAACGGTATCTAGTACTTTCTATGCAACAATTAAGTAAACAAATGGAATTATCTCAAAAGGGACATGTTTGAATTGAATCATTCTTTGTGTAATTTGTTCGTTAAGTACACAGAACTATGTGTCAAAATTTGGGAGTGGATCGTTTAACACTTTTCGAGAAAAAAATTTTTTTGTGTGACCGCCCGCTTGGAGCGTGCAACGGGAAGCATAGAGTCAAGCGCACTCAAACATTTGTAAGTGAATCTACCATATTTCGATGAGGATTTTATGCAGTTTCCACAAATAAAAGTCGGTAAATACTAAAAAGTCTTTTGAGAAAGAAACACTGTTTAATTCGAAAGCAGTCATGCAATTTATTAACAATGTACTTTTACATCCAATACTTCCAAATAAATGAAAATTGAATTGTTGTCAGTTTTGCTGTATTTTTTTTACTTTTTTCGTGAATTTCTTTTTTTCAAATATGCAGCTGAAAAGCTGACGGTTTGAAAATTTGGACAACGCGAATAAGCTCTGATTTGCAGTTGACGATTCGTAACTGGTTCAACACAGTGTATTTTTTGCGTACCTGGTATCGTTTTACACTCATCGAAACGTTTTTTCAAAAAATTAGCTGCTTCGTTGTAAGATTCTTCAGTTCTGTAGGCAACAGAGATATTTGATAACGGAGAATCGCGATGAGCCCATTCGTAGAGTTGCAATGGTGTCGTTATTTGATCATACACAGGCCTTTGAAGACTAGCTTTTCGTGCTTGTCTTTTCAAGGCTCCTCCCGCGCCGTCACAGGGACCCTTACCATGAGCTGTGTCAACTGCAAATCAGAGCTTATTCTCGTTGTCCAAATTTTCAAACCGTCAGCTTTTCAGCTGCATATTTGAAAAAAAGAAATTCACAAAAAAGTAAAAAAAAAAAAACAGCAAAACTGACAACAATTCAATTTTCATTTATTTGGAAGTATTGGATGTAAAAGTACATTGTTAATAAATTGCATGACTGCTTTCGAATTAAACAGTGTTTCTTTCTCAAAAGACTTTTTAGTATTTACCGACTTTTATTTGTGGAAACTGCATAAAATCCTCATCGAAATATGGTAGATTCACTTACAAATGTTTGAGTGCGCTTGACTCTATGCTTCCCGTTGCACGCTCTAAGCGGGCGGTCACACAAAAAATTTTTTTCTCGAAAAGTATTAAACGGTCCACTCCCAAATTTTGACACATAGTTCTGTGTACACTGTAAGAAATAAATGTAAGTTCACCATACGGTAGTATACCCTTTCTTCCATACTTTTCAATATCGCATACAAGTATGGAAGTTTTCCATTGGTCGCTTGAAGATGTCCCATACATTTCCAAGAGTTCCATACGCTGCTATGCGAGAACTTCAAGTCAAGAAGCTAACGTTGATGCGCAGAGGAACGCGCATGCGCTGTAACTATGGTGACTGATGGAGAACGGAGAGTGAACCATAACCTAATACCTAATCATAGCGTCTACTCAGTTGCGAAGCATTGTGTCAATTAAGTGCAGTGACAAAAATAATATTTTGAGTCCTTTTTTCTACTGAAATAAAGTGCAGTGTCAAATAAGGAAAAGGGGAAAATAAAAGCACAGCCAGCACAATTAATCCCACGGTAAGTTTACTTTGCATTCATATAATTCTAAATGTTTCAAAATGTTACGTTGCTGCATCGTTGCAATTTGCATGTTGTGAGCATTTGTATTCAAAGCCATCAGAAGCACTCTATTTTTTCCGCTTGTGTGAACGGAGGTTAAATAACTTCATACTCTAATTGAAGAATAATTTGTACTATAGGAAATTATATAAAATGCTTTCAAATATTTGTAAACGGAGAGCGTGCATTTGAGGAATGCATAAAAACAATTTCGGAGCCACATCTTCCCTTGCCCTTGCTCTGACGCTGACTCTCCAAATCTTTAGGTTTTAGGCTTCAAATTTTCTTCTTTTTTTATTTAAAATACAACTGTATGCTTGACTATGCATTTTTTTTGGGTGAAAATGTATATTTTTGAATTGAAAATTTGACTGTTGTATCGAAAATGTGTCCTTCGACTTGAATGGTAAACAATTTATATTGATTTTTTTCTTCCGTGACTATATAGCCTGCATTTGCTGCAAATTTTTTTTTGTTATTGGAAAATTCATCACTTTATTCAAAAATTCATCCCCTTGATTGAAAATTTGACATTTTTCTTGAAAATGCGTGTTCTTTTGTTGAAAATTCAACTACTTGGTTGAAAGTTTACACAGTTTGTTGAATATTTTAAGTAAAAGGATGGTTTGTTCAACAACAAAAAAAGAATTTGCAGTAAATACAGATCTTTCAGGAAAAGTCATCGCCTTGATTTAATATTTGACTATTTTGTTAAAAATTCGTGTTCTCTTATGGAAAATTCAGTTACTTGGTTGAAAGTTTAAACAGTTCATTGGATATTTATTTGTTTGGGTTGAAGGTTTATCCCCGTCGTTGAAAATTGAATTATTTGGTTGAAAATTCCGTTGTTTTTTTTTTTGGAGTAAAATTAATTTTTTTGATTGGAAACATACTTTTTGCATTACTCGTTGAGAAAAGAATTATTTTTTTAGTTAAAAATCTGTATTTTTTTTTAAAATAATCTTTAAGTTTGAGACTTCCTCCTTTTTTTATTTAAAATGCAACTGTATGCTTCAGTGTGAACTTTTTTTCTGGAAAATGCATATTTCCAAATAAAAAATTCAACTGTTGTACAAATAATTACTTTTTTTTACTTGAATATTGAACAACATACATACATTTTTTCTTTCGTGACTGAGAAATCTGTGTTTGCTGCAAATTCTTTTTGTTTTGTTTGAAAAATTCATTATTTTACTTTAAAATTCATCTCCATGATTGGACATTTGACTATTTCGTTGAAAATTCGATTGTTTTTTTGGAGTAAAATTAGATTTTTTAATTGGAAAAATACTTTTTGCATTATTCGTTGAGAAACGAATTGTTTTTTTAGTTGCAAATCTGTCTTTTTTTAAAAGTAATCTTTAGGTTTCAGGCTTCCTCCTTTTTTTATTGAAAATGCAACTGTATGTTTCAATGTGAACTTTTTTGTAGGAAATGCATATTTCCCAATTAAAAATTCAACTGTTGTACAGAAAATTACTCTTTTTTTACTTGAATGATGAACAACTTACATACATTTTTTCTTTCGTGACTGAGAAATCTGTGTTTGCTACCAATTCTTTTTTTTTCGTTTCAAAAATGCATTATTTTACTTTAAAATTCATCTTCATGATTGGACATTTGTCTATTTCGTTGAAAATTCATGTTTTTTGTTGTTGAAAATTCAACTACATGGTTGAGAGTACAAACAGTTTCTTAAATATTTCAAGTGAATTTTCAAAGAAAGGAAAAAGAATTTGCAGCAAATACAGATTTTTCAGTCAGAAAAGAAAAAAATGTATGTAAGTTAGTCAACATGGAAGGAAAAAAAAACAATTTCCTGTACAACAGTTGAATTTTCAATTTGCATATATGCATTTTCCACAAAAAAAATTCACATTGAAGCTTACAGTTGCATTTTAATTAAAAAAGGAGGATATCTGAAACCTAAGGACTACTTTTGAAAAAAAGGCAGGTTTATAACTAAGAAAACAATTGGTTTCTCAACAAATAATGCGAAAACTATGTATCCAATTAAAAACATTAATTTCACTCCAAACAAAGAACGGAATTTTCCACCAAATAATTCAATTTTCAACGTCAGAGATGAACCTTCAACCA
>CAKNXH010044364.1:0-10755 GCA_932178445.1 Andricus quercusramuli
AGTCTTTTTTTTATTTTTGAAAACCTGATGCTCATAATATATTGAAAACCATACACGTACTACTCAAACATGATAAAAAAATTATTTTTGATACTAAATAATAAATAAAAAGAAACTGTATTTTTCAACATTTCAAATAAGCGCACGAACGGCAGCCAATGAAGTGCATTATGCATCGCATGCGCAGCAGTGCAAGGTGCCCGCGTTGGGAGCACTGTTCCGCATAGAAGGGTCCAAATTTCATCCACCTGACTCCCAAGAATCGAGTTCGGGAAGGCTACACCTACCAGGAGAAGATTGTGGCGGGAGCGGAAAAGAGCAGACAAGGGAAAAAGATACAGGAAAGACTCTGTTTCATGTCGGCCATCAGCACAGTGAGGACTGTGTGTGTGTGTGTGTGTGTGTGAGAGAGAGAGAGAGAGAGAGAGAGACGTTGATACCAACATTTCCTCAGATGAATCCATTTTTTCGGCCAGATTAGCATTACAAAAGGAAGGACTCTGAGTTTGTAAGGTTCGAGGTAGGCACCATTACCTTTTTCTTTTCTCCAGGTGTTCATTGTTAGTGTTGGTAGTTTTGTTTCCTTTTTTTGCTGGCTTATTAGAGTATGGGTGATGAGCACTTCAAATGATTTCTAAAAATTGAGTAGCGTGAACTCGCGAGTAGCATGGGGGTATGAGTCAAGGCCGACGCCATGTTGATTTAGGTAATCTTCGTTAGTGTAATGATGTAGGATAGGATTAAGTTTTTTTTTTAGTGTGTGTAGTCTTGCGGGGAAAACTTTAATTACACCTGCTGTAAGATTTGACATATTCATCATGGTTCGGGTTTAATCCTTTGTAATTTGTAAATTGTGATTTTCTCGTCCACTTATTCACTGCAACTACTAAAATGGATAAATTTTCAAACTGTAATGAAATGATTCTTCTTTTAATTTCATTACTAAATTATGAGTTAGTAGCGTTTTTCTCGCCCCCACCAAATCCCTCTACCTACGAGCTAGGGTAAAATTTCCATTGAAGGATTTAGTAGAGTATGACCCTTGAGATTATTGAGTTGATCGAGTGACACCTAAAGGTGTCTGGGCCAACCAGGTTTACCTGGGCAATTCAAGATAATTTATATCAAAATTGAAATAAAATTTGGGTTTTTCTACGATTGTCGCTGTACTTTCTATTAAGGCTCCTGACTTTATGTCCCATAAAGATGGGAAAACCGTTATAAATTTTGGCGCCCAACGTGTGACCACGAAAGCGCTAAAGATTGGAACAAAATTTTTTTCATTTAGTACGCCCATTTTCATTTGGTTTCATGCAAACTTGTTGTGTGCCATGTATCAGGTACCCTGGAAATTGTTTGTTGTGGGCGTGAATAACTAACCTACTGGATATTGTTAAATATGCATCGATTCTTGTTGATAATCTTACCTACTCCACTAGTAACATGCCACTGTTTTGAGTGGGAAATATATTGTCACTGGGTGACCACTCGGGAACTCACTAGTGACTGGTTTTCTGAATCTTGTTACAAGCATGTGACTATTCAGACTGGTAACTGTATTAGATGGGAGTGTTGTATGTAGTCATGCTGAATGTAAATCTGAGAAATGATTGTTCGACCTTTTAGATTCATTTAACGGTTTTTCTTAGTTTCAATTCAAATCGTTCTTGGTTACAATATCAACTACAGTGTAAGTTCGATAATACGATGTGCTTCGGGAACAAAAAAAAATTCGAATTATCGAAAATTCGTATTATCGAAAGTAAGAATATAAACGCACATAATGTGTTAAAATACGTTTATAATACGTTCCATTACACGTAATACGAATTTCCCTTGAGGTTTAATTATTTCGGATAAGGGCTGTATGAAACCTTTTTTTGGGCATACTTAATGCGTAAAGAAATTTTAACTGAACGTGAATATTTCGATGAGGTAAAAGAATCAGGAAAAGTGACAAATATGGACACAATAATGTACATAATTAAGACATAGTAGCGCAGACCATGGCAGTAACACGATCTCTGCTCTTCTTTTCACTAAGACAAGTGTCTTCTTTGAATGTCGAAGTTCTATTTGGTAAGCATTCGTAAAAAAAGAAAGGTTTCATCTGCATTGAAGATATTTTCTATTTAAAGTCCTTGTATCCTAATTGAGCGGCGAGAAAGCCCGATATTTTCATGCGCTTCCGATCCGGTTGTCCTAATAGCACGGAACATTCCTGGAACGTTCCGCGGGCACCTTCAGACGTTCCCGGAACGTGTAAGATGTGCGCCCCTTTGGAGCGTTTCAGTGAAAAGTTTCAGGAACGTATCACTGGGTTCTGAGGGGAATGTTCCAGGAACGCACCGTTCTATTAGGGTGAAAACAAGAATTTTCAGCAGCAGACAAACTCTTCTCCTTGTTCTTAAAAATGGTAGTTAAAGATTTGGCAGGTATTCCGTGATCAGCACCAATGTCCTTCCTTTTAACTCCTTTGTCGACACATGGAATGAGTTTTACTTCCTTACTCACAGATAGTGTTATAGGTTATAGGTTATAAATATGAAGTTTTCGAAGTATGCTAGTTACTCACTGCCATAATTCGAATTACAGAGGTTATTATCTCGGCGGAGCTAATTATATTCTTTGAATTATCGAGGAATTCGAATTATCATGCTTGGACTTACCGAAAAATATTAACATGGGAAACGTCGATTTTCAGCCGCGGCTGAAAAAAAATTCGAATTATTGAAAATTCGTATTATAACGGTTTGTATTATCGAAGTTTCACTGCATTATATTCTTCGCTTAGGATTCATCGGTTTTCTTGAGAAAAATTTAACTTATTGGTTAAAAGTTGAAAAATTTTCTTCTTAAGATGAAAATGTAAGTATGTGGTTGAAATTTCTGATTGAAATTGAACTTTCCGTTACAAGTTATTATTCGATTCCTTTTACACTCTCACCCACCAGGCGTCTCTATCTTTTCGAGCTTCCGGCTGGGAAAATTCACATGACCTATCTGCCAACACGTGCTATTTTTCTCTTCCACTTTTTTCCTTTACTACCTTTTCCCTTTTGTTTCCGCCCTTTCCAGAAAGGTGTGGTTAGTGATACTATTTTTGTGTTCGCTGAATCACTATATTTGTGATTAGAAGGTGAATGTGTGAGCTCTCGAACGCAGTAGTGGACATTCTTTTCAAGCGTGGGCACTGTTTTTTTCTCGCATCGAAAATATCAAAATTCATCCCGAAAAAGCGGCATTCTCGGAAAGTTGCACTCCATTATTTTATTTCAAAGAAACGTACTGCTGAAAGATGGAAAACCCTAAAACCCCTGCCATTAGCGATGACCCTTCTTCTTCGGATGGAACATCGACCTCGGGAAACGAGGAATCCGATCCACCCGTTTTTCGAAAATCACATAACGTCTTACGAGTTCAGCAGAACAACCCGAATTACCTCCTACTGAAACTCAAATCCCTAGAAGGTCCTGGTCACTTAAGTCCACTGATCCTCCTGGTGCTATTTTCACTCCTTCTCCAACAGTGTCTGAAGAAGGTCCTCCAGTCATGCCTACCCGAAAAAGGGTGATAAAGCCACGACGATTAACACAAGACCGGAAAAACTAACTCGAAATTTCCAAAAGTAGTTCATCAATGGACAGAACCATTGACGTATAAACTGCACAACTATGCTCATTTTATATCTGAGGATTGTGAGCCTACAAATTATATAGCAAAGCTTTTGATTGCTACCGATCGTCTCGATTTTCAACACGTTTGGGAATGCAAACTTGTGAAGGGCCACGTCTTGAGGACTCCACACGGTCGATATAAGACCTATTGGATCGTGATCGAACGAAAACACAACGATGAGCTTGATTGGAGGAATATGTCTCTAGGACTGAAAAACATTTTTCTACACTAGCTCAGGATAAGCAGACAACCTGTCAAATAGCCAATTCCGGCGATTTGCTGAGCCCTATCCTTCAGAATAGAGTAACTGAACTATTGCCATAGCGAGGGTAGTCTGTGCCGCACCTATTACAATAACCCTCTGTTATGGTGGAATCGAGGTCCCCTCAATTGAAGTACGATCGAAAATCATTTCAGAAGGCCAAGGTAAGCTAATAGGTGGCCATAAAGGGATTAAAAAAACCTATAGGCGAATTAGGAAAGAAATACTTGGCCAAGACTCCGCGCCGATGTCGCCGAGTACGTCCGTAACTGCAAGAGTTGCCTAGAGCAAAAATTAGTATGTGCGCGCACGCATTACCCGATGATAATCACCGATACCCCAGCCGAACATTTCGACAAAGTCTCGCTGGACACAGTCGGGAAGTTACCCACTAGTCCCAGCAGGAATCGGCACATTCTAACGATGCAGGACAATTTCAGTAAATACTGCATCGCCGTCCCCATACCTAATTTAAAACAACCACGGTAGCCCAAGCGGTACCCGCCAACCTATTTTCCCTGTATGGTGAACAAAGGTGCATACTTACCGACCGGGATGGAAGGTTTATTAGTAAACTAATGAAGAACCTGGAAGACATTCGTCATGTTTACTCACAATACGTATGTGCACGAAGAAGCAACTTTACCTGATACAAGCTGGTATTCAGCCGACTGGCCAGAATGCCTAGCTCATTTTTCCTTAAGAAGAGGACTCAGAAACTTACGGCACCTATTTCCGGGACTTAATCACTAGGTTGACCGTAATCCAGCGTTGAGCCGGTCAATATCTGAGAAAGGCTAAGCTAAGATCAAAGGAAGTCTATGATAAAAAGGCCAGATATTTGAAGGGAATGATAGGAGATAAGGTATATGTTGTGAAAAATGTCAGAGATGGAAAATTCGATAGTCGAGCCAATGGTCCTTATACCATAGTAGAGTTCACCATGCACAATAATATGATCTTGGAAACCGAAGATGGACATCGTTTTTCCAAGCATGCGGATAAACTTCTAGTAACCCATTGTTAGTGATAAAAGAAGGTTATCATCAACATGCAAAGAAAAATGCTGAAGTCAGACATGCGTCCCGCAGGACCAGAAGGTATGAAATAATTGGCAGTAAATCCGGATTCTGGGGAAGTACGTTCGACTTCAATGGTAATTGTTTAAAGTCTAATGCTGTAATTTTCTTTCAATAGGTTGTCTATTCTTTAAATATCCAGCCAGATGGAAATACTATAAATGACGTTGCTGCTAATCCTATTTCCATCCAGCCAACAAAATTCAGAAAAGCTCACATACAGGATCACGCCCTCAAAGAATAGCACGGGGCTTGATTATATGCAATTGGGGATCATGAGACGAACTATTGGAACTTGGAGAGGCACTATTTTTTCGGACGTGGGAAAAATTCGAGGTTCAATGGCAACCTATGAGCAGCTGTTTCATCGTCTGTCAATTCTTCGTCCGCCAGGATTCGGTATTCTGTGTCTACACACGATCTTCGACTATGGTTTAGACGCCAAGATAACAGTGGCAGAAGGGATACGAAAGTAGGTCGCCAGACACACGAATGAAATGAGTCGAAGAACCGAAGAATTAGTTTCACCAAAATTACCAGGTGGGCTGAGGAGTCTAAGAGCCACTTCGATACAAGGAGTATTAGGTGGCTAATTGTACCTTTGGCCGGATTACTAACGTACGATGATGGAAAGGCCATCGAAACGAAAATTTCAGAACTTAATGAACTCCAAGGAAATATCTCATATGTAGTTGGCAGACAAACACACGTAGCGCGGGCACAATTGGAGGAAATTCACAAGTTGTCCCACAGCAATAAGGAGAAAATGGCCTTTCACGAGAAACAATTCTTCCAAAATCTCATGAAGATGTATCATCTACAACGTGATGTTGCTGAATTAAAGAATGTCGAAAGTGTAACTCGTGCTTCCAGAGTGGTAGGCGTCAGTATCGACGACTACCTGCGAACAGCCAGTCAAGTCCTTGAAGTCACTCATGCGTCCAGCCAAGGTCGTATGCATCTCTCGCTTCTGACGTCAGAACAAATGGAACCAATATACCGTGACGTCCAAAACAACCAACCAGATGTTGACTTTCCAGTTCCAGGACTGCTGGTGGATCTGGAGGAATTGTCCAGCATCTACAAGGTCACGGCTATCTACAAAGAACAAGTCCTTAGTATCCTATTGGACATTCCATTGCTGGAACCCGTCAGGTACATGGTGTACCAATTACACTCGGTACTATATACATTCGGATCGGCATACATTAGTCCCGATTTCTCCCAACTGGCCGTTGGGGAATCTCAAAGAAAGCATGTCTTTATGTCGCATGAAGAAATAGAGTCATGCGTGAATCTTCCACATTATATGATTCGCGCAAGCAAGTCACCTGTCAACGAGAACGCAATATAAAAAAATTGCGAAAGTGGGCCCCTGCTGAGTCCAAAGATGATGACACTCAAGAGCTATAATATTCCAATTTGCTACAATAAACAGGGTGAATGGACGGGAATTGCGACGTTTAATGGATGGCTCTACTCATTGGTCAAACCAATCTCCTCAAAATTGCTCTGCTCTAATCGGTCAGCTGAGTGGGTTCAGCTAGAACGAATAGGAATAATACAACTGGCACCTGGATGTCAGCCCGGACCAATGTACGGATCTTTCACGTCTCAGCCATTAGAACCGGAGAAACTGAAATCATCTACGACACTGCGCTACATTCAAATTTAACGAAGTTGTCGCCAATCTTGAAGGAGCACCAAAACCTCATGTCAGCAATAACTCGAGCGGGAAATCAGCCTAGAGCGTTCTCAACCGAAGAAGAAATTTTCAATAGAAATGAAAAGTCTTTGGATTCCCTAGAACAACAGTTGTACCATTTGAGCCTGGAGCGGCGGATTAAAAGTAGACAAACTACACTTATTTGAGGGCCACGCCAAAGTGTTGACAGGAAATACAGGTCTAAAACACTTTATGGGAAGACAAAAATTTCGCCACCTAATCCCACACCCAGCCAATCCGATGAGGACCGAAAGCAAAGAGATTTCAGCAGCTGCAACCTGCAACTCAATCATAAGTGATCCCGCTTAGACCATGGTGCCAAACAATCAAGTGAACGAGAATACTAACACGACACTCCAGAGATCTCACCAAGAAAATCGGCTACAAACGATCGTACCCCTATAAGCAGACTAGCAATACTCGTGCGTGGGATGAAGCTGCTACCACTGAGACTTCAGCTTGCGTGAAAATTCACACCAAGAAGATGAGCGTCTACAGCAAAATAGTTGGCTAGATAAGAACAATATAAAAACGTTACAACGCGAGTTCGCTCAAGCAATCCTATTTAGATACAAGTATTTCGAATTCAACCCTGCCCAGTTAGGGTTTCGTCTCCGTGAATTTCAGGTAGAGAAGGGTGAATATTTAATGCGTGACCGCCTAAAAGTAAGGAAAATTATGTACGAATAGACTGTATGACAAAATTATCATGCCAATAGGGAAATAAGTAAGTAATCCGAGCGAAGCAGCAAAAGGAGGTCAAGGGGTCAAGAGGTCAAGGGAATTAACACATTCAAAAGTAAATGCAGAGAATTTTAATAAAAGAATTGATTGAGGTTAAATACATACAAAAAGATGAGGATGCTAAGCGTCAGGATCTATACCCTGTTTATGGATACTGTCTGTCCCAATCACCTCTGGCTATCGAGGACGAAAAGCGTAAAATCCGGAGTGATTTGTTACATACCCCCTTTATACCTGCTCATATTAATTTTTATATATGTATTGTCAGAATGGAATGCACAGACAACGGGTGAGGCTCGTAATGAGAGACCGACACGGGGCGTAGAACGCAGCTTCGGCTGATAATATAAGTTGGTGATTGGGAAAAATAGCAATGATTTGAAAAAGCAATATTATAGAAGAATTTTGAATGCTTAAGCGAACGCGTAGGAAAAATTAATTGAAATAGGAAGTTATGACAATTGAAGAATCGCAATAAAAATTATGAAATGTACTATAGAGTCACATTTATAAGGTGTACGAATAAGTTCTAACCGTTTCAAGCAACTCTTTTTTTATTGATAAAAATCTAACACTAGCCACTGGCTTCTTGTACTGTTCCCGAACGCTCAGGCAATTAATGGGTTCCATGGCGGAAGAAGGCTTGATCTTTTGACGCTATAAAGTCGTCCACCATTTTTCGCACTACAGCTTAAATTTTATTTTGGTGCTCAGCTAAGCTGTTTTTTTAACGAGCGAAAAAGGTGGTAATCGGACTAGGCAAAGTGTGTAGAGTAAGCCAAAAAGACAGAATTATTCATATTAATTCTTCTATGGTTTGGCGGACCAAGGAACTTCTATGTGGCCTAGCGTTGTCGTGCTGTACTGGTCTTCGCCCATGCCCAGATTATGATCTCTTTTCTTGGATTTTTTTTCGCAAAACGGTTCAGTTGAAGAGAGTAACTTTCGCCAGTGTTACTTTTTTCAATTGAACCGTTTGGCGATGAAAATAAAAAAAAGAGATGATATTCTGGCCATGAACGAAGACCAGTACAGCACGACAACGTTAGGCCACATAGTAGTTCCGTTGTCCGCCAAACTATAGAAGAATTGCAATTGAAAATTCGGCGGCTTACTCTCCAGACGCTGCCCAGTCCAACCTTTTTCGCTCGTTACAAAACAGCTAGCTGAGCACCAAATTAAAATTGAAGCTGAAGTGCGAAAAATGGTGAATGACTTTCGGAATAACCGGGTTTTCTGGGCACCAGAAAAATGATTACGAAGGCTGACAGTTGTGTGCAAAGGCCATGCGAAGTTCGGCACCCCCGTAAAATTTTTAATTCTCAACCAATGGAAACGCTTCAGGCAATTTCAAAGTCGAGTCTCAAAAAATCTAAGAAATTGCTTATTGTAGTTAGTATTTGGATTAGAGAAAAGAATAACGATAAGATGATATGCGAATTTGAACGCACCCCATGACCTCTTGGTTGAAAGGCAATTGTTACTCTTTCAATTAAGACAAATAACAATGCGCGTATGAGAGTACGTGTCGCGCGACTACATGTGGAAACGTGCGTGTGTCGCGGAAGTTCTGTAAAACATCGGCCCATTAAAAAAAAGGGAAAGCTAAGCACAATTACCTGCCTCTTTTCTAATGGTAGAGTTCAGATTAACGTCGAATGTATCGTTCCATATTTATTTATGCCGTGTATGCATGTATGACCTGTATGACTACTTTGGCGGCTGAAATGACTAAAATTTGAATAGTAATTTTCTCAATACGTAATTCTCGTTGTTTATTTTGAAAATAAATGATACCCTCTTATTAACAGCCGGAAAAATGAAAGTATTCTCCGATGAGATCAATCGAATTACGCCCCACAAAATCAATAAACGAAGTCTGACTTTGGACCTCGTTCAGTTTGTGTAGCCACCACAACCCATTAGATATTTTAACAAGAAAAAATGTTGCGAGATAGCCGATGGCTGAACTTGGTTTCAAAAAGTTATCAACATTGATATGAAGTCACATTTTGACAAGTGAATTGAAAAAAAATAAAGAGAACAATATCCTGACAGATATAATCAAATTGCAATGAAATGAAATGAAGACGAATTAGAAAAAAATTCCCAGGAGTTAAATATTTTTCAATTTTGATGAGGTTTTGAAAAAGAGTTAAACCTTTGACAGCATAAAAGGAAAAATTCTGAAAAAATATCATTATGTCAGTAAAATAATCTTCAAAATTAGCCCAGGACTAACAAAAAATTTTAGCTATTGCCGGACCTACTGATAGTTTTTAGAAGCATTAAAATTTGAAGTTTTTTTTAAATAACTTATTATCAAATTAACATATTGCCGTCTTACCGAGCGCTTTCTTTTTTATTACTTTCAATTCGTGCTGCGGCGCTGTTCTGCATCCAAGCGAGATTTTCAAAAGCGATATTCATTCGAATGGAAACGTTTCTATTCAATTCAATCCACACCGTCTTACCGGGAACTAATACTGTCGCTACTAATGAACCTTTCCAGGTTTCTTTAAAGGTACCTGTGATGGATCCTCGAAGAAAATCAGCGAAGGTTAAAGAAACTTGCACAGCGAAAAATCACGAGAAGTCATCCTTTAAAGCTTCCTTCACGAAGTAATTTAGAGGTCAGCATCTGGTACGGGATCTTGCATAACTAAGAACTAATCCACTAGTTCCATCGGACCGCTGACGTCTTAGCTCTTTTGCCAGTGAATCTCTCTCTAGCATCTTTAAGCGAATAAAGAAGGAAAGTCTATGTAGCTCTATGAGTCATGCTTTTTCGTGATGGATCGCTGTATGTCGTACCAATAAAATTTCGTTATAAAATTTCAAAGATGTGGACAGTATTCTATATAGTATCATAATTTTCTTCTTTGAATTAATTGATAACTTCCTCCATATGCATTCAATTATCCCACTACAATGTTTGCTTCCAAATCTTTATTTTTCCAAATAGGAGAACAAATACTTGAGGTACTAGAAATTACACTGAGCATGTATTTGAGAGCTCCGAAAATAAATATATATTCTTATCATATGAATGTGTTAGAAAACATGCACGAATATGTCAAAAGGGGAAAAATGGGTTTGATGATGACGATGATTTTTCTTCTGCGTTTATCAGTGCATAACATTTTTTGAAACATTTACGGGGGTCATATCCAATCAACCCGGTAACAACGAATTGATTTGGACGTTGTAACGGGATTTTCGCTAAAATATTTAACTCCCTTACCCGTTACTTGGCTGCTCAACGT
>CAKNXH010044365.1:0-10069 GCA_932178445.1 Andricus quercusramuli
ATTTACTTTTGCCATCACAGTATCATATTTTAGAAAAAAAAATTGTTATCAATGTAGAATGTTTTGAAATACAAAAAAGGTACAAATATATTTGCAATTCATTTGAATTTATTTGGATTTCAAACTCAATTCTTATGTGGGGGGGGGGGTCATTTTATATTGTTACGCTAACGTTACAAAGGGGGCGGGTATTTGTAGATAATACAAATATGAACAATTGCTTTTTTAATGTTAAATAATAAATCCATCAAAGTACCATCCTTTCTCAGTATTAAAAAAAAATACTTTGTTCGGTCGAGATTTGAGAAGTCGGCGGATTTTTGTCCCAAAGAAGTCTTGTTTTCTACTATGCGTCGTATACAGTTTGATTACTCCAACGAACAGTTTTGAGTCAGCCCTTTTGAAAACTACCAGTCAGAACGGGTTTTGGTCGTTTGAAAAAGGACAGAATGCATTCTGGCATTTTCAAGAATGCCAGAACGCATTCTGGTCGTTCTGAAACCGACCAAAACTAGGTCTGGCCGTTTATTTCGGTCTTTGGCCGTTTTCGAAACAGCCACAACGCGTTCTGGCATTTCTGCAACGGCCAGAACGCGTTTTGGCCGTTTTTTTCGGTCTTTGGCCGTTTTCGGTCTTTGAGCCTAACATATACATCAAATGCCAAGCCGGCTTGCAGGTGTCGTAAAATCCGCATGAAACATTAATCTTGCTCCGTAATTTTAACATTCATAGTTCTGCACCTATCATTTTATTTCCTAAAACGCTTTACGGAAAACTTTTTGTACATTTGAACAACTTCTTCACATGAAGTTTTCTTTTGCTTAAACTTTGATCGATAAACAAAGCGCTGAAAATTATATGGAACGAGTTATGCAATTTTGAACAAGTAACTACAATAATTTTGTAATGTGTCATAGCTTAGGCGCTTAGGCGATTCACAAAATTGATGACAATTCCTCACAGAATTTGAACTTATGCTTGTTCGCTCTTGGCATAACGTAATGCCAATCGCGACAGGCTTTTTAAAACACTTTCTATTGCTCTATTTTATGTTACCTGATTATAGCAAAATTATTCTGTTGTGCATAGAAAATATAAGTTTATGAGGACAGATACAGAATACAAATTTTTTATTTTCACATCCTTTGGTACATGTTGACTCAGTCTCTACATTATGCCAATTAGAAAATGATAATTAGCATGCAATTCGTTAATAAAAGAATCTACTTTTACTTGTTTGTTTTGTTTTAGCCTCCAAAATCCATTTACAAACGCAAAAGAGTTGGGAAATTCAGCTTATCTGATGGGAGCGAAAACGAAGAAAACTGTGATGTGGAAAACAGGAAAATAAAGAAAAAGGTCAAAAAAATATGCAAAGAAGACAAGAAGCTGAACGAATGGGCGAAGAACGTTAATAAAACATTTCAGGAAATTGATAATTTCGACCTAGTTGTTGAATGAAATTTTAATTACAATGTGCTCAAGTCCTTGAGTGTTAAAGAGAAAACTCTGCAATATTTTGTATGCCATCATCAATTAAAATCCTTTACCAAAGCCATATGAGAATTTGTACATGTTGGTACTTGATATAATATGCTTTCGTGTATGAAATTGTTCACACGGATTTTCGTTTGGAATAATCTACAACTTCGGTAGAAGTTTTTTTCTCAATAGGATTGTAATTTCGAGACTGACTTTTTTAAAAAGTGCTTGACAAAAAGAATAATCTTTCAATTGAGCTTTATTAGGGTTCCCAGAAAAAAACGCTTTTGATTTTCTTCGGAGAGGAAGGCAAAAAATGGTAGTTTATGGGATTGTAGAAGGTAGATTTTTGTGCAAAATTTTTTAAACAATATTTAGAGGTGGACCTTCGTGTTTGAAGTTCTTATGCATTTAACATGGGCAAAATAAACTTTTTTTCATTCAAGATTTTAAGCACCAAGTTATTCACTTTTTAATTTGAACTTTTAATATGTTGTTTTTGAGGTCTTCAGAATCCATATGAAGGAATTTTTTCAATGAAAAATTCATAATAAATATTAACGACGGCTGCCTAAAAAGTGATATTTTTTCGGTTTTCAAAGACAGCAGCTCTAATACAGCTGTGCGCGGTTAAAAAGCAGTAAGCGCCCAACAGTTAATTTTTCATAATAAAGCTGAAGGCGTTTATGGTTTGCCATACTATCGCATATTTAAAAATTAACTTTCAACATATTGTTAGCATGTTGAGTAAAATTCTCTTTTATGCTAGTATGAATCAAAAAGTAGTAAAATTTGAGTTTAAAAAAAAAACATTTTTAAGCGCCTTTTTTAAGCTCTAACACGTTAGAAATTTAAAGCGGCGCTTACTTCGTTTTGCAAAATCTATGTTATGCAGGTTTTACGTAAAGAATGAGCTTCCAAAATAAAGTAAGCGCCATAAAACACAATTTATTCACCGGGGCGAGTGATCACAATATTTTAAAAGTTTTAAATAATTATACAATGATTTAATTAACTTATTTATATTTACAAGAATTGATAAAAATTTATTTCATTACTATGTGATTTTATTAATAACATTTAACTTAACATGAATGAAACAAAATTATTGTTGATAATAAAATAAACTGTTTCATACAATTCTATATGAAATAAACTGCAAAGAAATTTCAATTAATTATATTTCGACACTTATTCATCATTGAATTTGATGTAAAAGTATCAAAACTGTTCAAAGAAATGTTGCCATATGGTAATAACTAACCTTAAAAAATAGCTTGCAAGGCGTTTACATTGTTTTAAAACAAGACGCCACTATCCTGTCCAACCTACCGTTGATGTTGCAAAACAAAGTAAGCGATAGGTGTGCACTTACTATGTTTTGACTTCTCATTACAGTTTCGGAATGCACTTACTTGGTTTTGAAGCTAAAAATATGTTCATAAAAAACACTTAATACATAAAATATTACTGTGCACAATTATTATGTTCATTAAATGACATGCGATAACGTGCTTAACTCAATTTTGAAAAAATGGCGCTTACTGCTTTTTGACCGCACACAGCCAAATCATATTTATCTAATTCTGAAGTTTTGAGAATATTTTCTTTAAAGGTTGAAGATCAAATTTTTTGTAAAAGCAGATTAAAAAAATATAATTAAAAAAGCCACTTCAAAAACAAATATGAGTACACTTTTGTAATTGTACTCATATGCGACTTATAAGCTGTTTAACTTCCGAGGTGGAGGACTCATCAGCTCCGCATTGAAAGTCCACAGTGGATCTAGAGGTCACAAAGCTTCTAGGTATATCTCCGCAGAGTTCAATCAGGCTGGCCGGGCGTATGCTAACTGATCCTGTTATAGAGTCATATCGATGAAAAGAGCTGAGGTTGTACTTTTACGACTGAGGTTGTACTTTTACGATCTACTCTTACCTTACAGAAATTGTCAGCTTTTGCAATGAGAAAGTTCAAAAACGATGGGCCACCTCTAAATATTGTTTAATTTTGTTTTTTAATCTGCCTTCTAAAATCACACAAATGACCGTTATCTGCTTTTCGCTCCTAAGACACCCAAGTGTTTTTTCATGGTCACTAAGCTTTATGTTCAGGATCTGTAATGTTTTCAATTTCGATTTAATCAACAATTACTCTTGTTTCTCATTATTCATACTGGAGGTCCAATAAGCTGCACTTATAAGAAAAATCGGTTGGAAACTATTATTAGAGTAAAACCCAATTATGAAACTCAGTTGAAATTCATTGAGCGAGTCGAATTGAATTGTGTTTTTAATCGATTTCAATCGGTATCTATATGTTTCAGTTGGTCTTCTAAATATTCTTATAACTATTTACGTGTTTCTAATAGAATTAAAGGTTCTTTGATGACAGATCATTCGTTTCACCTTTTTCCAATGTAGGAAATCTTAAAATGATCCAGGTACAATGTTCGTAAAAAAATTAGAAATTATTATTAATGAATATCATAACTTTGTATCTATATGCAAATTATTATTAAAATAATGAGTGTATGTTTAAAATAGAAAGGCACCTTGGTTCACTATTGATATTTAAGGGTCATTTTCGGAAGTCATTTACTCATGTGGACAAGCGAACACATGATTTAAATGATTGCGTAATGTAGATTTTATCATTGTTTTATTTAAATAATTTATGTCTATAAGAGATATGCAGGCGTGATTCGTATTATGTTTATGTTAGTGGTTTGTTGTAACTGTGAAATAAAATTATCAACATACATTTAAGGATATTTAAATAAATATAGCTAAGTTTTTTTACGAGGAAAATTATAATGTTTTCGGAAAAAGGTGTGTAATGTATATATTAAGTATTACACGTATGAGAAAAGCAAAGTATGGTTGTTGGCACATAATCACATGCCCAGATAAATTTTCCGTGTTTTGAAGCACAAATCGAACCATCTAGCTTGAATAAACTATGCTAACGCGATGAAAAAAGACAAAATCAGTTGCAAATTTTTCCCAAATTAAAATTATCAACCCCTAATGGAATAAAATTCATTGTCAAACTACGTCACTACATGCTGGTTTTGAGCCAAATTTGTCTATAACTTTCGTAATGTTAAATCTGTAAGTTTATAACCATAATTTTCCACGTTTTCGGGTTATTTTCGATTTCTTTGGCTGATTTGGAGATAAATTTGCTTATAATAATGTGGATCCTACAAGTAAAAAATAAAATCTCAGACTTAAAAGGTTAGCATGGTAAAAAAGTTATTATTGTGATCAACCTTCTCCCACAGGTACTCATGACTTGATACAGCGTCTGAAACCAATGAATCTTATAAGCACTTGCACGTCTGCCACCCTTTTTAGTAGATTCGTTGGTATCAGTCACTGTTTTAAATTTGATTCTGATAGCGCATTAGGGTAAAGTAAAGTTTGTATCAAAGATCCTTAAAAAACTTGGTGTTATATTGAGGCCGAACGCTTGAATATTTTTGTCTTGATTTTTTGCATGCGTCATGTACGTAGTATTCTCTTCTGACGTAGAAAGCTGGGTTTAAATAAATTGTTTCTATTACGTTTAATAATAATCGAAAATGTAAGTACATATAATAGCAGTGACGCTGTGTCATGCTACTCGGTGGGCAGACTTGTGCAACGTTCAACGTGCAATAACACATGGAAGTCCCGGTTTCAAAGGAAATTCGTGTAAGAAATTGCTGGAAAAAGTAGACTTACTACGTTCCAGAGGTCAAATAGAGTGCATGAATACGTGAAAGCTTTCGAGGACTTCAGAGACATTATGCGCACATGTTTCACTGATCATCTTGATCCTTATTTTTAAGAAAAATCGAGAGTTTCAAGAAGAGTTATTTAGATTTAGATAATGCTGTCACTCCCAAAGTATACGCAGTCTTCTTTCACGTACTGGACTTCTGCGAGGAAACTGAAAAAGTCTAAGATTCTTCAGCGAACAGGTGATGGAGTCTATTCACTCCGATTTCAAAGTAGTCTGGACAATATATAAAGTTCTTAGGAATCGTGCGGATAGCATGTCTTGATGAAGAAACTGTACAACTGCATTTGAAACGAACCGAGATATTCAATAAAACGCGTTTGCATCTACCTTTTAACGTATGAGAGTTTCTGAAAAGAAAAGTGCTGTTCTTGGGTAAATCGGACATGCTCTATTCATCAAAACAAACAAAAAGTCTGGGGAAGGCCACTCTGCTATCCTTTCATGCTGATGGCACGTGATTTAGGGCAATGCTTGCCCCAAATAATTTTATCAGTGGGGGGACGACGAAATCTATGTCCTTTTGTAAAAGCACTGGATAGACGCCATCTGCCCCTGGTTATTTAAAGGGGCAGAATGATCCAACGGCCTATTCCACCTTCTTGACATGTCTTGGACTCAGCCTTTCACCTCTCGGTCCGTATGCGTTCGCTGAAAACCTGGGAAGTGGACTTCCATCAGGTGATTCAGCGTTGCTTCTTTGTCTTCGGCAAACGCACCATCATGGAGCCTTATGAGCCCAAGGAGAGCTTCCGAAGTTCAGGAACTCTGTGGATACTTTCCCCTGCTTGTTCTGACCACGTATATTTCTTTGTATAGCAATTTATAGTTTACGCACGAATAAATATTATAATTCGTTTGAACAATTATGCTGTCTTGCCTTTTTGATAATTTGATCCATCAATATTGTTTAAATATCATTAATACACGAATTGTTCATCAATCTTTTCAAAATAAATTATAAATAAATTTTTGAAGTATATTCTTGCATTTTTAGTATTTTATTTTTATTTGATAACCGACCTGACTTTCGATTGACCTTGAACATTGAGTGATGGAGCTAAACTAATTTCGAGTTTGCATTTAGTGAATCCAAAAACATGAAGATACATAAATATAGTTTAATAAATGAACTCGCTTACGTGTTATGACTGTTTTACAAATAACTTCATTGAAAATAGATCTTTTTACGGATAATTCGTAAAAAGAATCAGATCCGATTTCGGGGCTTCAATTTTCGTGAATTATTAGTGTTTTAGAATCGAATGACTCGAGCCGAATTTTTCGTTAACGTGGACAAACTTTTTTTTGACTGACGAGACGACACTTGAAAATTCTATCCAAGTCTTATCCGTTTCTAGCCGAGATCTAATCGGCATACAATTTCGTATCCGGACCCAGCGGACATTGTTATATAACTGTGATGTAACAGTTTTAGAACGGAAAAGAACAGGTTCTGTAACAGGTTAAGAACATACTTAGACCATGGTCCGAGTAATGTCGTCCACAAATGGATGTAGCAGTTCTATAATGCTGTTACAGAACCATGTTCTGTCAGAGATCTGTAACAATTCTGGAACAGCGTTATATGTAAAAAAATAGATTTAGAACAATTTAGAAACAGTGTCACAAAATAACCATGTTCTGTAATAGTGCCGTAACACATATGTAACAGTGTCACGATGTAAGTTTGTTCTGTAATCGTTCTGTAACAATTCTGGAACAGCGTTATATGTCAAAAAGTATCTTTAGACCCATTTAGGAACAGGGTTACAGAGGAACATTGTTGTGTAATAATGCCATAACGCATATGTAAATAAATATGTGTTATAAATATAAATAAATATTATATATATACAGGGTGTCCAAGTAGTAACAAAACACCTAAATAATTTTCCAGGTAAAATATTTTTCAAAAAGGTCAAGATCATCCTTGAAGTAACTTTCAACGAGGAATCCAGTGGTAACCTTGAATTTGACCTTCAAGGTCAACTTTGTTTTTTTAAGTGGGGGCCCCAATTTTTGACAATGGCAATCGAAAGAGCGGGACATTTTACGTTCAAAAATGTACTTAGGTCATGGGTCAAGGGTGACCTTGAACTCCAGATGAAGGTTATTAGGCTTGACCCTGGTGTGGGGCGGGTCCAGCCTGTACTGCTACAGCTCAGGTGTTTACGAAAAATGTCGAGATCATTCTTGGAGTAACTTTTAACGAGGAATCCAATGGTGACCTTGAGCTTAAACTCCAAGGTTATTCCAAGGCCAACTTTGTTTTTTTAATTGGGAACCCCTATTTTTGGCAACGGCAATCGAAAGAGCGGGAAATTTTGCGTCCAAACATGTACTCAGGTGTAAATGTAAATTTGTTTTGTAATCGTTCTGTAACAATTCTGGAACAGCGTTATATTTCCGAAAGGATTTTTAGAACAATTTAGGAACAGGGTTACAGAGGAACATTGTTCTGTAATAATGCAGAAACACATGTAAAAGAATATGTGTTATAAATAAATATTATAAATATATAATATATGTATATATATATATATCACTATATTAATATAAATATGTGTTACGATGCAACTTTGTTCTGTAACAATTCTGGAACAGCGTTATATTTCAAAAAGTATTTTTAGAACAATTTAGGAACAGGGTTACAGAGGAACATCCCAGATAGCAAAATGCCCGCCGATTGCAAGCGATCTGCCGGCCCGCGGTCCGATCGATCGGACCGACTTGCCGGCAGATATGCACCTTAATGTGCACACCATTGATGTCTATATGCCCGCCCGACAGGCGGATGTGACGCTGTCCGGCGAACTGCATGCCCGACGGTCCGGTAAAATGCAGGCTGAGAGTGCGAGTTGATTAAAATTGAAAAAATCTTTTTTTATGTAAATAAAATAAAAATTTCCAAATATCACGAAAGGTAATGACGAGAGTCTGCGTATAATAAGTCCAAGTTGAAAGAAAAATGTCAATATTATAAAAATTTCTTTTTATAATATTGACATTTTTCTTACAACTTGAACTTTATATTATTATACGCAGAATTTCATTACCTTTCGTGCTATTTGCTACTTTTGTTGATTTGAAGGACACCGACAGCAAAAAATTGCTAACAAATGTTATGTTCCACTCACAGCCAAACAATACCAAAAACCGCAAACGATGAAAGGTATAACTCCGTTATACAAGTAGATTACTCCGTATTCCAAGTGGATTACTCCATTTACAAGTGGATTACTTACTCTTCTATTTTACCTGGAACGAATAACAATTATTGTTTGCAAATCGTACACATCCGAGCGAAAATTCACGGGAGTGAACGCCACACGAGATGAAACACGACAAGAACAGCTGATCCAAAACGCGCATGCGCGTTTTTGATCTCAAACTTCTCGCACTATCAGCTTGCAGCGGTCGCGTAAATCGCAGGCCCATCGTTCCTCGCCGTTTGCAAGCCCGACGGGCGTCTCATGTACCGGACCGTTGCCTGCCGTTGTCCGCCTTTCGGTCGCATTCCGACTCTGCCGGCCTGTCGCGTGCATTTAGCAGGCACGCTGGTCTCCAGCCCGTCGGGCCGATCGCGTGCCTGCACGTATTGTTATCTGGGATTGTTCTGTAATAATGCCGTAACACATATGTAACAGTGTTATGATGTAAAATTGTTCTGTGATCGTTCTGTAACAATTCCATAACAGTGTTACAAGGATATGTAACAAAAAAATGTGTTTTTTATTATTGCTGCACTTAGCTTATATTTTAAATAACGCAATTTCACGCACGGTCCTCTATTGGGAACCGAACTCATGGCGCTGCGATCGCAAGATGGCGGACGCAACCAGTTTGTTTTAAATATCAACATAGTGCTACGTGTGAATAAAACCTTCAATAATTTAAAAAATGAAGCTCTCTCTTGGTGAAATTTGTGTTTTCGCGAATTCTTCGCCAACGAAGAGAAATTTTATCGAAGGCGAACGTGTTTTAAACGCTGAACATATTATTTATTGCGGGAAAAAGTCGGTGACCGATCTGTTTGCTCTTGTAGCATATTGTATGCAAACCTCGGATTTAAAAAGCAATCCTCACGAAATAAAAGGTGAAATTGCTTTAAATGGCAAAATATTAAAAATGGAATGCAGTTGCAAAGCTGGTCTGAGTGAACAGTGCAAGCATATCGTTGCAGTTTTGATTTATTGTAGCAGGTAAGTTCCTTATTTCAATACGGCGCGGGTTTGTTTACGTACATATTATAATAATATAAATGATCTTGAATTATTATTTCTTTTGTTCTCAGAATATACATTATAAGATTTAATTGCTAATCAGAAGCTATATAGGTAATAAGTTGACATTAAATCGTAAATAAATCTTTCAGAATTTGAGGTTACCTGTCAAGTAAAAAGATAAGATTTCTTGCATGCATATTGCAAACTGCTTTTTACTAAATAACTCGATAAAAAGGCTGGCATGAAAAAACATTGAGAATGTTGAATAATTTAAAATGCCGTTTCTGTCATTTGTACTTGAGTCCTTGATTAGGTAACAAAAATAATAAAATTCCAATATCTTTCAAAGCAGATCGGAGATTCCAAACGTAACCTCAAAGAAATTATAATTACAATTTGCGTTTGAAGCATTAGAAGGCGCTCCGAAGGCCTAAAATGTTCAAAATATAGTGTGATTGTGTTATAAAGTATCACTTTTTTCATCTTTCGCTTTGGCGAAAGATCCTCAGAATTTTCAGGACTATCCACATTCACTTCGTTAAAATTTAAGATATCAGAATTTTCTACCATAT
>CAKNXH010044367.1:0-14464 GCA_932178445.1 Andricus quercusramuli
GAACTCTCTTAATGCAGGATCTCTGGATTTTAACCTATCAAAGTCGCACTCCCACATCTCAACTACTTCGTAACCCTTTTCTCGAAGTCGTTCAGTCTGGGTCCGTGTACGCTCAAAACGGTCACTCATGCTTTCAGAATTTTTACCGAAACCTATTCTTTTATGACGATTAGTTTGATTACACCGGGGACAACCGTGCCAGTAACAACCGTGAAACTGATAAACAGTTTTTTTATTTCTAAGCGTATCCTCATAATAACCATCAACTAATACACCTTCAGGTAGTCTATATTCTAGTGTTCGGCCAGCATGAATGATTTCTAAGTCTAATTCACGCTCTACAGACAAAAGCCATTCGATAGCCTTTTTCGACTGTTTATTTGCTAACCTATAACCCCCAGTTGGTAGAACACCTATTATGTCGGACTTCAAATCACTTTTCCTAAAAACTACTGAGCAAGCTGATGCAATGGTGACGCTTTCGACAAAAGGATCAACATTAGTTACCTTGATGAATAATTCTCGGAAAGCTAGACAAGCAGTACGAAGAATATCAACGTCATTTATACAGTACGTTCTAATTTCATTTTTAAAATTAAAAATGTAATTAGTTTCAATCAATTCTTCATACCACTTGTCAAATTCTTTACGGCCCTCTAAGGACATCGTATCTGGGGAGTAAAAATGTTTATCTGGTAATTTACCTACATATAGCTCATTCTGCGGTGTATTGAAGAGGTGCGGAAATGTACCTTTCTTTGCCTCTTCTAAACCAAAGGCTGCAGGCATAGCACTTAAAGGCATATGTAGATAATTAAGGCTATCAATAAATCGTGTTTTTTTTACTTTCAGCAAAATTACGCTAGTACCATTTAAAATAAGCTCTGGCGGTTCATTAGTACCTCTATTCTTAATGAGTTCTCTAAGAATGAATTGCGCATCGGAACCTTTCGCATTATGTGCTATGCAGACGGTCTCATCGAAATGCTTCAAATCGCGAATAGCGAACTCAGTGAACTGAGCCACAGGATCCTTATCAAAAATATACTGGCGCACACCACACCATTGACATTTTACGTTGGGATCCGGATCGCTCATACAATCTTCACAAACCTGCTGTGCTACACACAAATTAGGTTTGTGAATATTTGTTGATTCGTCACCTTCGACTTCTTCACATTGCTGTGTTTCGAAGTCATAGAAAATGTATGCTACTTTTTTAGTTTTCGGCTGTCCTCTTTTACCTTTTTTAATTTCTAGGGGTGCCATAAAACAAAAATGATTGATTGGACAAAGTTTCTTACACGTTGTGCAATCAGAGAAGCCACATTTATGTACCTCCCCTTTCTTGGTTTTCTCAGAATTAAGTAACTTTGAACAACCATTGCAGATTTGCAATACAGAGCAAATACTTTTACCTATAGAGTGTGAATTAGAAAGTAAATGTTTCCTGAAACATTCAACCCCATAAAAATACCGTAGACAGTCACCACATTTAATATTATCATTTTTTTTATTCATGTCCGCATTGACTTTACATGATGGGGAACTAAAACAAGCGTCACATTTCATTGTGCACCTGTGATCAGTTTGTCTAAAGTAAGCCTTATTACATGGTATACAAAACTTTTGCGCTGCCCCAGCCCCGACTAAATTTAGTATAGCACTATAATGAAAATTTGGATGACCCTCATAAAGTAAATAAATATTGTGCTTGATCTCACTACCTGTATTTGTTATTTCCGAACTACCCTCGTAAATAGCTTTATCTCTCCCTTTTCCGAAATCTTTAAAATTGAAAACTGTAATTGCAATCTGAGCTTTTGCCAGATATTTTTGATATGTAATTAGTTCAGGCAGACCACATCCAATATCTGATATTATTACACCAGCATCTCTAGTAAGCTTTTCAGCTGCCTTAATTTGTACTTTGAGCTTAGCCCTGTCGCTTATACTTCTATACTCTTTTTTAAAATGGATATTATTCGGATCAGACTGACGATTTGCATTAGCAATCGCTACTACGATAGCCTGTGGTAGACACATGTTATTGTTGTTGTTAGCTATAGTGTAAACCGATTTTTTAAAAACATTGCTAGCTAACTTCACACGGCCTTTTCCTGCTATTACACTTACTCGCGTAATCTCAACTACAAAGGTGTCATCAATATTAAAACTTATGGCACTTTGAACTACTGATTCTACTAATTTCCACAAGTCTTCAAAATGCAGATCTTTGAGGGGTAAAAAGGCTTTCCAGGCAACTCCTTTGCTAAACCCATCCGATCCAAACACAATGCCTACTAAATCTGTTTCCTTACACCACGAGACTATATAATTATATAACTCTAGAAAGGCTAATTCCAACCAAATAACAGGATTGTTCTCCCCAGGAGGTACAATTTTAAAAGTTAATTTTCGCCCGTTTGTGTCAAATTTTCTTAGATATTGGTCACTCTCGTCTATTTTTATTATAAAGGGGGCTAAAATGTCACTCTCATTCCTACCTTGTGGTTGAGCATCATGTAGTTCTTCTGAGAGACTTTGAACAGCTTCATCAGTCATCGCCTGGCCTTGAGAGTCTTTTCTTGCGGGAGATGTGCTAACCTCCATAGTTCTGGATGGGCCTGCAATCACGCTAAGATCTGGAACTGCTGTCAGATGAATCGGGGTCTGTTTCCTATCAGACCCTGCTTGAGCCGATGTGTTTTTTACACAATTTTGAACTTCTGAAAAATAATAATTTTTAAAATCATTCTTCCTTTTGTAGACGAGAGCTTAGGAATATCTAAGTTTTGTATATATATACATATAATTTACATTACCTTTCCGTTTCAGTTCAGATGTAGATTCTTCCATTTTTTTCGCATTTTCTGCTCCTTTCTTACTTCCTGAAGAACTTTTTTTTGTTTCTTTTGGATCTCCTCGAGATTCTCCTTTGCAATCATCTTTGCCCGGTATTCATCCTGCTTCCTTTTTGCTATTCTTAACCTTTCTTGCTTTGCAAGCTCTCTGTTTATTCTATCATCCTGCAATTTGCGTTCCTTTTTTAAATCTGTCTCTCTAATTTGGGCAATTTTCTTCAATCTGATTCCCCTTTCTTTAGCTGCTTTGATTTTTAATTTTTCTTGAATATTCTCCTGTCTATCTTTTTCCCTCTTATCCTGTTGCCTACGTCTATTTTCCTGTACTAGTTCCTCAGATTTGTTTTTAAAAATTTTTTTCTTTATTTGTGAATCTGGCACAATGTCCTCGTCAAAGTCCGTCTCGTCGTCGTCAGTTCCTACTACTATATTGTTGTCTATTCTTTTATCGTTATATTTTTTATTGGCTCTAGGATCCCGTACTACACTTCCCTCACCAAATATAAACTTTTTTGAGCTTTTTTTTTGCTTCTTTGAGCAACCCGCTTCTACCATTGGATCAGAATGTTCCCTCTTTTTAGAAAATTCTACAGTTTTTTTTTCTTTTGCATCTGTCTCCGTCTGATTCCTTATTTTTTTATAATGCACAGCGTCGGCTATCTCAGATTTTTTGGATTTGCCACTCTGAATTTCAGCTTTAACAAAAAGAGAAACAAAACAAAAATCAACACAGGTACACTATTTTGGAATGTTCACTTTTATAGAAATGTAATGAATAAAAATTAAAAAGAGCTTTACTTACCAATGATAGTTTGTATATTATTTATTGCAGAGTTCCTCTCTCTCTCTGCATTTTCAAATATTTTCTCAATACCATAAGTAAAGGTATATCGTCCTTCCTTTGTATTGCTGTTTGCACAACGTCATCAAGTTGCCCCTGTGAATCACATTGGCTGATGTATCCTTCTAACTTGGTAATAAGACGATGTCTTTCATCCTCCCTCGGATGAGTAATTGCTTCCTGGTTAGTTTGATTATCCATCGACATTATTGGGCTTATTGTTCACTTGAACTGATAACTTTAAGTTACACTGATAAACTCCTCACAGAACACAGTTCAATTTATTACACTCAACAATTGTTAAAAATACACAGTGAAAACACTGATAAACTCTTTACAGAACACAGTTTAATTTATCACACGCAACAATTGTACAAAATAAAACTGTGAAAACTAATTACGGTCGAACGTGCTTCGCGTTAGAGCATATAGCTAAGACTGACGTTCCACCGAAAATGAAACCTTTGGAAAATGTTACGAAAGAACACTATTATCTATGACCCTTTCACTTTTCCTATGTCATTCCAACGCCTCTACCAAAAAGACCTTGCCCTTTCGAACCTATGGGTATCGGCATATACTCAAATCTAATGTCCATCCTGGAATGGGCCCATTACCATAACGCCTCCACGACTTTTCTATTTGAAAATCATTTCGACTGATCTTTAGACCTTAAAACCTGTGAATAGCCTTCTTCTTCACCTGTTGTGTGCAATTATTCATGATTTGGATTTCGTTACGAAAGTGTCACTGTGGTTTGAAGAATAAAATTAAAAGCATTATTCTGATTTGATATTCTAATCTCCGCTATTTTTATTTTGAGCTAATGATATTCAAACATCGCTCAAGAATCGTGTCTATACTTGTATTCCTCCCACCCCATAATGTCCCTATTCCCTTGTACTTAAGATCTCTGAGTAGTCAGCTAAGAATCAGTTTCTGTGTATCTTTGAAACAGTACCTACAATGTCGAAAACTATGACTGGTGTTGAAAAAGGAGCTGAAATTTCCTCTTCCACTGTTACTAATTCTACTGCTGCTACTAAAAAAAGAGTTCACATGACGGAAGTGGATGCATCACGCAAGTCAAACAAACATCTCATTTTAACCACACTTTACGCACTCAATAACTCATGCAGTAAAAACTCTATTGTTGGTCTTGAAGTGCAGTCGGATGGCAGTTTTCAACCTATTGTAAAAATTGTGTCTAACAAGCTACAAGGAATCACATTTGGGGCAGCAACATGGTCCAAATTCCAACAGCAATTTAAATTCATACGCACCTACTTTGAATCTGAGGGCTATTCAATGTCAGAGCTGGAACCACTCGAGATTAATGACTACATAGTGAAGTTCACGACGTCCTACGGTGAAAAGACTATTCTTTTTGACAAAACACCTGTTCCCGAGGATGATTGTGAGGATGGTGAAAATTCTTGTAAAAACAAAAAACAAAAATTTTTTGTACCTGCAGTGGCTATGAAAAAGCTAGCTTTATTGGTTTGAAAAATATTATGTTTTGTGCGAATGAATACTTTGGAATGCTTCAAGCTTTACGTATTTTGGTAGAGGATTGTATGTCACGAATTGTAGAATTATTAACCGAACATTGTATTTCTATGAAGATAGTCGAACCATCTGAGAATTTTATTTTTGAGTTAATGAACCACGAAAAGTGTGACGAGTTTAAAAATCTAATGTATGAACATTTATCATCGAAATTCAATGACTATTATATTGATATTATTTATTATGAGATTAGTGGTGTATTATTAACCCATGTAACTTCTATTGTACGAAAAAATGTACTAACAAGAATCACGTTCAACTAAGAATGTTGTATTATTATGGAAATGTTTTACATTGCATACGTCTACTTCAACTATATGTAATATATACTGATTATTATTTGTATTCTATTTTTCGAACTATTTTAATCAATAAATGTGACTAAACTGAAATGTACAATGTTATGCTTTCATTTAAAAATCTTCACCTCCAGTATATAGATAGAAAAGTGTGCCTCCGTTAGAGCAAGATAATTGAGGTCACATAGAGTGAAGGGCGTAAGATGCTTATAGTCATCACACGAGTCCCAAATTTTCTTCATACAAGCAAGTGTTGCATTTTTTGGTTCCACTCTTCAGCGTTACGTGGTCTAGCTTAGGTGAGAGGGAAAGTACGTAACCATTAGAGTGAGATAATTAAGTTCGTAAGGAAGTGAAGGGCGTGAACTCCACGAGTCACAAATTTTATTCATACACGCACGTGCTGCATTTCTTGGGTCCACTCTTCAGCGTTATGTGGTCTAGGTCAGGTGAGAGGGAAAGTACGTAACCATTAGAGTGAGATAACTATGGTCATATTAGGTGAAGAGCGTCAACTCTTCATAGACACACTACCTTAGAGCGAGGGGTCGGCGCCATAGTGCGGTGAGGGGGACTAAGGAGTAGTGGAAGGGGTGTCTGGTCGAAGTGATGCCTTACTACTAATAACTCACCACAAGAACCTAAAAAGCGCTATTCTTACTTCTCTGATGGTCGTGAAGTTTTACATCCGAAAACAGTCCGACGACAGAGAATCGAGTTAACTGCTGCTTTAAATGCCGGTAATTTAAAATTATGGTAGCATTATAATTCAATTCTTAGTGCATTTCTACCAGTTATAAAGCTAAGCAGCTCTTTTCCCCATTTGTTTACCAATTTTCCTTATACTGATAGAAATTCATACTAATTAATTACTAATTTTGTAATTTTGATATTTTTCTTGAGATAAAAAGAAGCAGTGAAACTATGCATCCCTCCATTGGGTTTCTTCTTGACTATTTTTGCTTCCGTATAGAGAAAGCTTCGTAATGGTAACATTTTCCAAAAATTTTAAATTCATTTAATTAACCTTTCCTGAATTTAAAAATGTCTAATACAATGTTCCAAGCAATTGTCCGGGTGTGTGTGTGTGTGGCTGTCAAATTTTTTTGTGAACACGATAACTTGAAAACGGTTGCAGATAAATTGATGAAATTTGGAGGGCTTATTTTCCTCACTAATATCTTTAAACTGACCTAAGGATTTATAAAAATATTTGTTGCATTTTTTTTAGCACTTAATAATATTTTGAAAATCTGTTTTTTTATAGTATAACTGTTTTCATCAACTTAATTCAAAGTTGATGCAAGAACATAAAAGATGTGCTGATTCGAGAAGAATCGATTAACCTATAATAATAATACATTTTATTGAAGAGTAAGGAAGCTATGGTAATGCATAATATTTGAAAATACGGTTTTTAGTGGTAAAACTTTATTTTTCAATATTATTCAAAGTTGATGCAGGAATTTGAAAGATCCCTTGGTTCGAGGCGAATCGATTAACCTACAATATTAATACATTTTATTAAAGAGTAGCGAAGTTATGGTAATTTATATATTTTCAAAATCGATTTTATAGTGAAAATGTTCTCATTCTCATAATTTAAAGTGGATGCGAGAATAGAAAAGTTGTGTTGATTCAAGACGAATCTGTTTCAAACAGATAATCTTTTTTCATAGACATAAATCAAATTTGATGTATGAATAGAAAAGACGTTTTGATCATGAATTTTCGAATAGAATAATTCTGAAATTTGTTGTAAAGAAATCATGAAGCTGGGAAAGGGATAGGGTGCGATAGAACTTTTCACTTCCCTTTTCCAGCTCGAAAAATTATCATTTCGAAAAAAATTGATTTGTCTTTGTATTTAAAAATTTTTTGTATCATTTTGTAATTTTGTATTTTTTCTAAATTGAGGAGCTTACTTTCAAAATGGCATGAATCCACTTTTCAAAATTTTTGGTTTTTTTGCGTTAATCATATCTTCAGGATAAGCCCTATCAACATATGTATCAGTTTCCTCCAAAAAGGCTTTCTATCCCGTATTAAAAGTGAGTTAAACATTTGCTTTGTCACCAAAAGAGCATGCATCCAGTGTCTGGATAATGAGATAATGAGATGATGTGATAAGGAGATAATGAGAATGCAAACTTCTGGTAATATGGTACGTCGCCTAGAACCAAAACAATGTAGGAACTCAGAAAACCCAATTATTTTATAAATGCTGTAAAACGTTTTTCTCGATTTCCCAACAAAGACCATAAGTGAATATATGCCCTTCTAAAAGTAAGCTCCTCAATTTCCATTTTTAAATTGTTCAAAATGAAGACTTTGGTTTGTCTATTGTTGAAAAAAAAACGTATGCTTCCCCTATGAGGAAGCAAATAAATTTTCTAACTGGAAGTTCTTCTCGTCCGCCATTTTATAGCATTTAAGGCCATGTGACGAGTGGGTCACGTAACCGGATTCCTACCTCACCGACACTTTCTTTATTTATCAACTTATTTTCACACTAATAGCCACATCGAGTTGAAAATTCGGGATAATAAATAAGAAGCACTAAGAAGGTCGGTAAAGGTATGAATCCGGTCACGTGACCCACTCGTCACATGGCCTTAATAATATATCGTTAAATGACGTAGACTATAAAAAAGTTGTCGAGAAATTTCATTAAAATGTGGTATTCAAACTAAGGCAAGTACTCAACTTTTTCTATGGAAATCTGATAGAACTTCGAGTTTTCTTTCCGAACCCGTCCGAAAATATTTAAAAAAAAACACACTTAAATGGTGCCTCTTTACTGAAAATTTGGAAAACCTATAGAGATATATTTCTTGACAAATTCTTGTTATCGCCTGTTTCAAGTTCAAACAATTTCTTGAACAAAAACTTCCCTGGGTTTACAATTTTTAAATATTTATTTATTAAAACGGACATAACTTTCTGCAGAAATATTAAGTCTCATGCAGTGGCGGCGTAAGGGGGGCGGTGGGGGCGGTCCGCCCCGGGTGCCCAGCCCTTGTGCCAAGCACTAAGGGGTGCCAATAAGGGGCAATAAGGGGTGACAAAACCGAAGTCCCACGCCGCAACCGCCCCGGGTGCCAACCCATGCTACGCCGCCACTGGTCTCATGGTCGATACACCGAGTGTGCACGGAAAAAATAAGTTGTCGAAACTTTGCTTGACTAGTCAACTATTCTAGGATAGGCCACTTTTTGTTTAGAATCTCGTATAATTTTGATTAAAGAATCGCAGACTTCATCGAAAAAGTGAAAAAAAGTTATCGAATTATTGGAACACAATCTAGGAACATCAGTTTTTGAATTTGTATTCAGCAGATTTTGACAAAGTTCTAGACAAGCATTCAATTTTTCATAAAAAGTCCTCCAGATTCCAATATTTGAAATACAATAACTCTAGCACAGAAACGAATAACTGATTTATAAGTTGTGGAAGAATTCGTTGACTGTCTTCTAGATATCCATATATTCACAATGTACAGTCACATTAGATGCTTGTATTAACACTTATACGTCACTAAGTGACGCTCAGGTGGAGTGGTATATGTATAAGTCTGAATGGAGTCGCGGTCACCGGCAATGAACAAATGAGCGCGGATTTAAATTTGGCTCTTCACTGGGATTTGTGAAAAATATTCAATGTGTTAAGTTAGCCGTGGGGTATAGTTGCTAGGGATAAGTTGCGTTCGATGCGTCATAGACATAGGTGTTAGGTAGTTCGAATCCCGCCGCTAAATTTGTTTCGATTTTTCATAGGTTCGTGTGTATCTGTAAAAATAAATATAACTTAAGCGTATGTCTATGTGAATAACAATAGTAGTAAGGGGCAACTATGGCTCGCCAGCCGGCTACCCCCACTCCTCGGTGTTTGCTCAGACGTCTGGCGCCTACCCCCACTCCTCGGCTGTCTGGGTCTTATCTCGCTAGACGCTAGACGCATGTGTTTGTTTAAAGTCTAATCATAGAAGATAAGGAGGTGTGAAAGAATGAATTTCTAGGAATTGTATGATAGTACATATAAGGATACATTTTTTAAAGGGCTGTATGACGCAGTATCCAAAAGTTGCAGTTATGGTTTCGCAGTTCTAACATTATGTTGAAATGAATAATGAAATGATATGATTTTACCTCGGATTTTACTTGATTGGCTTCCATTAAGAATTAAAAAAGCAAAAGAATATGACTGCATTTGAGAAATGAGATAAGAGTTAATCAAAGTTTAAATGCAATCTTCAAAATGAAAAAGATATGTATTAATTTAATACGCTATGGGTTGTCAATAATTGGGACACATGCACAAACCTATGAAGTATGAAATTGTCTGTATTGAAGAATGCTTAAAATTTGCATGTAAATTTGAATTATTTAAATATCACTGTTCATAGTTTCAAGGGAAAAAACGTTGAAATCTTCCACGCGAGAAAAAGCTTATCCAATTATAATATTTATATACATATTAAAATATACAATTTTATAAATATTTAAAATAAATTAGGATGAAGGGAGGCATATCAAGGTGGGAGGGAGTAAAGGGGTGCATGTGAAGAAGGAGGTCGCTCTTGGATGGGTACGGACGTGGGCCTTGACTCGCTAGACGCTCATGTTTGTTTAAAGTCTAGGAAATAAAGATAAGGAATAGATAGATAATAGATGGAATTTCCGGGAAGTCTATACTTGTGCAGGGTTGATGAAGTTTCGGAAAGACTATATGACGCAATATTTTAAAGCTATACTTATGGCTTCTTAAATTCTAGACTACAGCTGAAAGGAATAATTAACTTCTATGATTCTACATTAATGACTTTTAATTGAGTAATTAATTTCAAAATCGAATAATAAAACTTATTTTCTGAATAAAGAGGAAGATAAATAGCTTAAATCTAAAGAATACATATACTTAAAACAAGCGATTATTATAATGATTATGATGGCGATTATTATTATTATGAGAAGTTGTAGGCTCCGGAAGCTTTGATCATGATTCCTTAAAGAAACCAATCCCAAAGCTACTGGAACGTGTACGTCATCCGCTTCTGCTCCTTCTGTCCTAGAAGGTAAGCAAGAGCGGGAAATTTACGCGTGATAACATCGGGCAACACTGTTCATTGGAATCAGGTCTCTAGCCGCGGATGACCTTACGCGGCAGACAAGACAGTTGGAGATGAAGTTTCACCTCTGGATACTCTTTTAGAGCTACCAATCTTTGTAGAATTTAAGAGGAACAGTGTTGACGGACCAGATGGAGTGATCCCAGGAGAACAGCCTTTTGCATCCGGTTCGCGATGAAATGAGCATGACACTGGCAAGCCGGAATCTTGCTGAGTTGGCTAGTAAATGAAGCTTTCATACCTCCAAGGCAGCCGATTATGAGAATTATAAGATGGACTTTGTAGCCTTGGTACAGCCTACTCAGCTCGAAAAGAAGTGCTTGATATTTCGCCCGTTTTTCTCCCTCCTTTGCCGTGATATTACCATCGGCTGGTGCCGAGAATTCAATCACGTAAATGATCTTGTTCTTCAGATATTGGAGGACAATGTCAGGCTTCGTAGCACTGATACGTTGAGTGGTGGAGATTGAGAAATTCCAGTAGATCTTACACTGATCATTCTCCACAACTGACCCGAGTTCCCCCTGGGCGTATGGCAAGACGGGCAATAGATCAACACCATAGAAATGCCTAAGATGGTAATATATCACTTTTAGAGCTGCATTGTGTCTCTCTATGTACGCGCAGCGTGCATATTTAGAGCATCCACTGAGAACATGTCCAAGTGTTTCGGGCTCTTGCTTGCACGCTCGGCAGTTGGTATCGCGTACAGGTACATTCATTATGCGCTCGCGGTAAACTAAGGTGTCTAAGACGCCGTCTTGACAGGCAAAAAGAAATCCCTCGGTCTCCGATCTTAATCCAGCAGACTTGAGAAATATGTTGGACAGACCCATCGAGAGCTCTTCTCTACGTAGGATGCCGTAGAACTTACCATGGAGGGGTTTCTCAGCATGTTCTCTTAGTAGGAGCGTATGTTCTGCTTCCTGTATACGACTTTTGAGCACCAGAGGTGTTAGTGATGCTAGGCCATGTGTAATGTCGCTGGAATTAAATGGGAGGTCAAGCTCCTCTGCGGCCCTATCTGCTGCATGGTATAGAAACACCGCAGCATTGGCGACTTCATGTTGATGTACGAGTCGCATAAGGGAATCCGTGCTTTTTAGAACTGAACAGGCTGTAGCCAGAACCGTTCTTCGATGAAGACACTCTAAGCTTAGCAATCCTCTACCCACTTTATCGCGAGGGAGATATATTCGAGGTACGGAAGATCTAGGATGAAGACTTCGTTGTATTGTCATCATCTTGCGTGTGCTTCGATCAAGTTGTTTTAACTCATCGACGTTCCATTTTACTGCACCAAACGTGTAGAGCAGTATAGGAACGGCTAGCATATTGGTCGCCTGGATCTTATTCTTTCCAGATAATTCGGAAGCCCAAATTTTTCTGAGAATTTGGCGATACCTTTTTCCAAGGGCCGTTTTCAAGTTATGCACATTTTGGGTTTCCGCTTGCGGTATTCCAAGATATGTATATGTTTCTCCAATACCAAGATGTTGAATGGTATTTCCGCCTATGAGTTGAACATCCTGATCGTCACTGGATGATGTAGTTTCTAGTCTTCCTTGGTGTAGGTGGACGCAGGCACACTTGTCCAGTCCGAAGCTCATGCCAATCGCTTTAGAATACCTATTTACCGCATCTACAAGGATGTTAAGGTCCTTTTTTGAGGAAGCAAAGAGTTTAAGGTCGTCCATGTATAAAAGGTGGTTGACTTTATATTCTCTTCTGTTCGGCGGGCCACATAGGTATCCAGAGCTTTTGCCTCGGAACACAATAGATAGAGGCAAGAGGGAAATGCAGAAAAGTATCGGACTTAGAGAGTCTCCTTGAAAGACCCCCCTCTTATATGTGACAAAGCTTGTAGTCACTTGTCTTTTGTCAGATGTTATGACAAATCTTGTCCGCCACAAGAGCATCAGCTCTTTTATGCATCTCACTATTTTTGGATGCACCTCCATGCACTCAAGGAGCTTGATAAGAAGCTCATGGTTCGTGTTATCGAATGCCTTACGGTAATCAATCCAAGCCATGGACAGATTGCGTCGATACCTGATCGAGTCCTGGGTAATACACCTGTCTATTAACAGGTTCTCCCTGCAACCTGCCAGCCCTCTCTTGCATCCACGTTGTTCGACTATTGCACTCCATACCGGCTCGATAGATGTCAATATCCTCTCTTTGAGGATGCCAGTGAATAGCTTGTAGCTGGTGTTTAAACAAGCTATGGGCCTGTAGTTCTTTGGACATGACAAATCTCCGGCCTTAGGGATCAATACCGTGCGTCCTTCCACTAGCCACTGCGGGACGGGTTGTTCTCCGTTTAAGAAAGTAGTAAATATACGAGCTAGATGTTGGTGCGTAGAAGTAAACTTCTTCCACCAAAAGTTGTTGATTTTATCTGGCCCTGGCGCCGAAAAGTTCTTAGTTCTAGCGATAACTTTCTTCACTTCTTCAGCAGTAATTAGTGGACACTCTTCCTCTGGATCTTGTAACCTTTGCCTCTGGCAAAAGTTACGAAAGAGTGATATATCGGAAGCTTCTTCATTTAGCTGATAAGTATCTCCATATACTTGCTCCCAGAAGACTTGAATCTCTTCTCGACTAGGCGGATTTTTAACTACACATGACGCTTTATTGAACAGACGGGAAGGATTAGTAGAAAAGGTGGAATTTTCCTGAATCCACTCAACTCGCGGTTCAAAGCGCTGTTTCGCTGTTGAAAGAGATCTTACTTTTTGCGTCCAGTGCTGCTTGATGGTCGACAGTTTACACTTGTTCAGGGTGTGATTTGCTTTCCTCAAGTTTCGAGCAAGTGCCCTAACTTTTGGAGTGAATTTTTTATTTGATGTTATGTAGCTAATCACGCACTGAACATTTGATGCATGCCGTCTCGCCGTTTCAATTTTGAACTGAAGCTGTGCAATACGCTCGCGTGTCTCACTCAGACGTACCGAAGTATCGTTACTTCCATCGTCGCTAAGCAGGGAGACCGCCCTCTCGTGAACTACACAGTTCAGATTCCAGAGATTAACATCTTCGGGGAGCAAATCGCGGAGAGCAGTATTAGCTTCAGCTAATTTGTCCATCCTGAGGAAGACTTTTTGGTGGATAGATTTCCTACTTCTCATGTTGGCATTATCGGCTATCTGCAAAGGTGGTCTTGCTGGAACGGGTGGAATGTTCGCTGGAGGATGTTGCTCCTCTTCCTGTTGATAAAGAGCTTCATATCCGTTTTTTCGCAAGAAGGATACCTAATCTCTTGAATACTGAGGCGTTTTATGAGCATATTCCGGATGCATATTTCCCCAGCGGTCATGTAACCTCTTCATGAATCCTCTCCGCGCCGGTCAGCTTCTTTGCCAACAGGTAAGAAGGTCCCTCCTGAGTTGGTCCGACCATTTAAATCGATGTTCTCACGTTTGTCCGGGGTCATTGCCTGGTCTTCGCCTCGGTTCGTTCCTATTGCCACTCCCAACTGAACCATGGCCTCCATCCGAGAGAGGCCTATTGTGGGTGGCACTGCGCGATACTTGTGTCGTAACCGCATAACTCGTTGAATTGGGGAGTTAGCCCAAAGCAACGCGGCTGACTGCAAGAGCCGGAGCTCTCGGGCGATGGGGTCGCCACATCCCTACGCGTTATTATTATTTAGAGAAGTTGTAGGCTCCGGAAGCTTCGATCATGATTCCTTAAAGAAACCAATCCCAAAGCTACTGGAACGTGTACGTCATCCGCTTCTGCTCCTTCTGTCCTAGAAGGT
>CAKNXH010044369.1:0-10112 GCA_932178445.1 Andricus quercusramuli
TGCTTTCAACATTCTTTAATTTTGTCATTATTTTCAGAAAATAATAACTTTTTACGATTTTAGGGAGAAAAAATTGTTTAAACAAATGAAAATTGTTCAAATAATTACCAAATAAGTTAAACAAGAACTACTACTCTTGACATTCATCAACTTTGTACGATTTATTCCGAAAGATAATAACTTTTCACGATTTACAGGGGGGAAAAAATGTTTAAACAAATACTAATTGTTTAAACAATTTCAAATTATTTAAAATATACTTTCAAACTCGTCACTTGTCGATTAAAAATAATTCATGTTGAATTTTTTTTTTTAAATACCGACTTTAGCATGAATTTGATAGAAAACTGCTATTTTGCATTTTTTGGGGCATTTTCCGGGCACAATTAAAGGGGTTCAGGTGTGTCCAAATTAAAAGCTAGTGGGTGGAAATTATTCCTTAAACACTCCTCAAGAGGTGACAATACTTTAATTGACGAAAAATGTATAACAAGTACTTCTTTTTTCCATTTTTTTTTTTTTTGAAAATCGAGCTTTTCCCATTTAAAACCCTATGTTAATTTCAAAAGCCCGGGGCACGGGTTAACGTTGAATAAAAAAAAAAATTAAAAATTACGGAATTTCTTTTTCCGGAAAACGAACAAAATGGGGGGGTTTTATCACAAAAAATCGAAAGTCGAATTTTTACAGGTATAAATTTGGACCACCCTAGTGCATATGACTCAATAAAAAAAAAACATGTTTTGTCGACATTTTTAAAACAGAATTGCCTGCGTCAAAAATTTATTCTTTCGTAATTTTGTATTATTGTTTATTAGTAAAAGCAATACATATAACGAATTCGTTGATTTCAATCGAAGTAGAGTAGCGTGTACCTGGGCTTCGTGTTTCGAAGGAATGGGGGAGTGGATGGTCACATAAAAGAGAGAGTGAGGAGGGAAAATGTGGTGATGAGGCAGGTGTGGGGGTTGGGAAAGAAGTTATTCGCAGATGATTTTGGAAGGAGAATGAAATTGTTTGATTCACTAGTGATGAGTGTGCTATTGTATGGGGTAGAGGTGTGGGGGTGGAAGGAAAGTGAAGAGGTAAATAGAACGCAGGAGAGGTATGTAAAGTAGACCCTGGGGTTGGCAAGGAACACGCCTAATTATATTGTCAGGAGGGAGACGGGGAGAACGAGTGTAGGAATTCTAGCAGGGAGCAGGGCGTGTAAATATGAGGAGAAATTTTTGGAAGAGGGGGGAAGTAGGCTGGTTAGGGAGTGTTGGTGAGAGAAGGAGAACAGGGGAGGGGGTGAGAAGATGGAGGCTGAGAGGGAAAGGTACTTTAGAATGAATGGACTGCGGATGGATGAAGTGAGAAGGATGCACGAGGAAGGAAGGAAGGATTATGATTTGGTTAAGCAAAACGGCATGGAGAGAGAGAAGACAGAAGGGGAAGAGAGAATAAGAGAGTCAAGATTTAACGGGAACTATGTGTGGATTATGCCAAGGGCAAGAGCGCAATATTTATGTGAGAAAGGAGAGAAAGGAAGTCAGGAGCTTATAGCGAGGATGAGGTGTGGGTGTATGGAGGGTTTCAATAGGTTCTGGCTCTCTCGGGAGAAGAGGATGTGTGAACTGTGTGGAAAGGGGGATGCAAGAGTGGAGCACTGGTTGGAGGAGTGCGTGGAGGTGGAAAGAAGTGGGATAAGCATGGAGGCATTGTTGCATGAAAAGGGGGGAAAAAGGGCAGTAGCATGGGTGAAGGGAGTGTTGGGTAAGATGGATATGAAGAGAAGAAAGGATGAAGAGGAGTGGAGAAGGAAAGATTGTACATAGGAGAGAAATTAGATATAAGTAAGATGTAAATATTGTAAATAGTAGATAAGTAATAGGTATTAGCTGCGAAAACAGAGGTTGGCAAGCGAGGCAATGCGAAAAAGAAGGGACATGCGAGCGAGGCGAAGCGAGGAAAGCAAGGCGGTAAGAGCGTGCGGATTAGAAATAAGAAATGGATGGATGTTAGTTTTTAAGGGTTAGTTTTAAGAAAATTCTGTAAAAAGTGGATGTGTAAGCAAGTCAATTTTTTAAGGCCAGCAGGCTGAAAAATAAACGTTTATCTATCTATAACGAATTCGTCATAATTTTCAAACCAATAGGAAATATTTGGAATTTGAAATCGTTAAATTTTACTGATTAAAAATTTTTTTTCACTTTTGTCGAATGCCAACCCACAAGTTTTTCCCCCTCAGATTCAACGATTTAATTTGTTTTTGAATTTAACTCCGCTCTACTCTTTAGTGCTCTTAAACTCAAATTAAAAATTGCTCAAGTTAGAACATTTAACATTGCAGTTGATGAATTTGAAATATTCCATTTTTTAATTAGGTAGGTATATAAAGTGTCCACCTTCTAATACTTATTCAAAAAGTATTGTATCTTTTGTATTGTTAATGGTACCTTACTTATTCATGAATAATTTATTTAAGTGCTATACTTTCTTTAATTATTATTCAATAATGGGTACATTTACTAATTTCAGAGAACTTTTCGAGAAAAGGGGAAAAAGGGGAACATTTTTGAGAATAGGGGGAAAAAGGGGAATTTCAAGAAAAAAGGGAAAACTAAGAAAAAAAGGGAAAGACTGTGCATTCTGCGATAAGCCCTAGTTTGTTTCTCCTGTAAAATGCAGGTTTTGGCACTTACGCCCGTATGCAGTATGGCCCTTCAAATAGTGAATTTCACTATTTCATAGTAAACCACTTTTTTAAAATTAAAATGGTGAAAATTCACTATGAAATATGGAGTGAAATTCACTATTTCAAATTTTGAGAGTGTTGAAAGAATGGAGAGCAATTTGCAAAATGAGAATTCGTGGCTAGATAAGAAGGTCTGAAAGCTCATTTTACTCTAACTCCATTTCGTTTTCTGCAGACCGCATGCGGAAACTTGAGAAGTTAAAGAAATCTTTCTCCTTATTTGACAGGAAGGGTATCGGTATCACTAATTTGGAATAGAATGCCTCAGAATTCCATCTACTATCTCTAATGTCGCTTCATTTCTGGAAATGTATGTACCTATGTAACTTCTAACTGTCCTAAACTACTTAAACCCGTTCAACATTTTTTTTAATCGTTCTACCGATTTGTCATTCTCACGTCTTCATTTCAATATCATGGTAATACTATTATCTTATCAAGCGCCATTAACTAACCTTAAATAGTTAACCCATTTAGCGGCAGTGTTAATGTAAACGCAGGAGAAAAAGGATCTTGGTACGGACCTGTTCTATCGCTGATGGTCGTCGCTCTTTCCCCCGTTCTCATTTTTCATCAACCGTTTCAGCATTTTCATCGTTACTGTGAGCCAAGTCCCACCATGCAGCATTCGAGGAGCATTCCCGTACATGTCAGGAACATTCGTCAGCATACCATAAAGATGGCTCCGCAATTCTCCCGAGACCGGTGTTTGCTCTTTGAACCGCTTTTAACTGTAGCACGATCCATATCAAGAAGAGGAAACAGAGAACAGAGCTGACGAGACATGCATTTAGTCAACCTGTCCAAGCAATATTCTTAATAACCAGCTTGCACTCTTTTATAGTAAAGAGATAACTTCTGCATACGCCTTTTGCGCGCATTACTTACTATAAATGTGTCCCATATTTCTTTGTTGTGATGCAAAACACAATTATGAATATAAAAGAGAAGGAACGGTGCTAACCTTTTCAAGCTTTGTATATTTAGATTTCTGTTATAATGGCAGCCTTATCAGGAAAAAATATTCGCCACAATATTGCTTATCATAGATTTTTGAAATAATTATTCAAAACTATGTATAAGATTGCTATCTACTTTTCTGGCATAATACCGTTATTTTTCAATATTCCATCAATAACTTGTATGTGAAATTGAGTTGCTTAAGGCCATGTTATACATTAGTTACGTGACCCAGCCAGTCCTGAGATCGATATTTTTTGTCCCATATTTAAAAATAAAGGTTGAAATAAAGCGGAAAAAATTTGGGAAAATATTAATAAATATAAAAGGACAGTGTGTGGCAAAGCATAGAGTTGGTGAAGAAAAAAAAGTTATTATTTGAATAACAAATATCGACCGGCTTAGCGGAGAAAAAATGTTGGAATTAAGCGATCTGCATTATCAACAGCCTGTGTAAAGTTCCCGAAAATGACACTATGACAGGGCGACAGGCCTCGCTTGGGTTTGCAGTTTTGCACTTTGCTGACAAAGTGGATATATCAAATATCAATTTGTTTATTTGCACCAAGCCAGAGGTGGGTAAACCTGGAAGTACCACCATGCCCAAACAATGTATAGCCTATGCCAGAATTAAGGGCTCTTAATTCTGGCGACATTCCAAGAAAAGCAAAACCTGCTGATATATTTCATTCTCAGTTTAATGTCAAATTCCTTTATGGGGTGGTTTTTGAATCTCAAGGGTGGTTTTTGAAATTTTTGTTGATGTTTTCGGACAACTAAAAAATATTTCAAACTAATGCAATACTTTTTCTTGCACTTTGCGAGTACTTTTGGGTAAGGGGTGGTTTTCGGATTTCAAGGGATGGTTTTGTAAAATTGATTTTGAGGTCTTTGGAGAGCCTAAAATGAACCTTCAATTCTGATGTACTCACTTTTTTAATTACACGGAAAAAATTAGTTGTTGACATTTAGAATGACTGAGTCAACCACTCTAGGATAGGGCTAAACGTATGTCATAAATTAGAAGAATCGTCTTACAAACCTTGATCGATAAATGTTTAAAAAGTAGAAAGAGTTGTCGAAAGTACAAAATAATTTCAAGGAAAATGTGAAGACCAGAGGAACAGAGTTCTTGAAACACTGATACACTAATGCTTCGAAGCCAGTCAATGAAACTTTCGATGACTCCTACCGAGTTTTTAGAAAACAGTATAGCCAAGTTAAAAAAATATATATTTCGCGGTTATATTAAATACATTTTTATTCACATAGACTCACGCTTAATTTATATTTATTTTTACAGATACGTACGAACCTATGAAAAATCGAAACAAATTTGTCGGCGGGATTCGAACTATCTAACGCCTATCGAACGCAACTTAACCCTAATAACTAGACCCCGCGGCTAACTTGACACATTGAATATTTTGCACAAATCTCAGTGAAGAGCCAAATTTAAATCCGCGCTCATTTGTTCATTGCCGGTGACCGCGACTCCATTCAGACTTATACATATACCACTTCACCTGAGCGTCACTACGTGTTAATACAAGCATGCAATGTGACTGTACATTGTGAATATATAGATATCTAGAAGACAGTCAACGAATTCTTTGACAACTTATAAATCAGTTATTCGATCCTGTGCTAGAGTTTTTGTATTCTAAATCTTGTTAAATCTGGAGGACTTTTTATGACAAATTGAATGCTTGTCTAGAACTTTGTCAAAATCTGCTGAATACAAATTCGAAAACTGATGTTCCTCGATTGTCTTCCAATAATTCGTTGACTTTTTTCACTTTTTCAATGAAGTCTGCGGTTATTTAATCAAAATTATACGAGATTCTAAACAAAAAGTGGCCTATCCTAGAATGGTTGACTAGTCAAGTAAAGTTTCGACAACTTATTTTTTCCGTGTAGTGCATATTTATTTTTTAGGGTAGTTTTTCTGTGATAACTTGTTTTTAAAAAATTGCGCCAAGGGTCATTTAAGAGCCCTAAATGAGCCTTCAATTCTTGTGAAAAAAAAGTTGATTCAACAAATATTTCTACCATGGTACTGCTAGCTTAACGTAAACCTGGCAGTGCCATGCATTTTTTTTTAAATGCAGAGCCCAAAATTTGGCTTTTGGGTATTCAATGAGCCCTAAATAAGCCCTTAATTCTGGCATAGGGCATACTCTGTTTGTGGACAGTCGAAGACAAGCAAAACCTGCTGATATATTTCATTCTCAGTTTAATGTCAAATTCCTTTATGGGGTGGTTTTTGAATTTCAGGGGTGGTTTTTAAAAAGTCTTTCATGCTTTCGGACAACTAAAAAATATTTGAAACTGATGTAATACTTTTTCTTGCACTTTGTGAGTACTTTTGGGTAAGGGGTAGTTTTCAGATGTTAAGGGATGATTTTGTAAAATTGATTTTGGGGTTGTTGGGGAGCCTAAAATGAGCCTTCAATTCTGATGTACTTACTTTTTTAATAAGTGTATATTTATTTTTTAGGGTAGTTTTCCTGTGATAGGGGTTGTTTTTGGAAAAATGCGCCGGGGGTCATTCAAGGGCCCTAAATAAGCCTTCAATTCCTGTGAAAGAAAAAAGTTGATTTAAGAAATATTTCTACCATGCATTTTTTCAAAAAAATGCAGAGCCCAAAATTTGGCTTTTGGGTATTAAATGAGCCTTTAATTCTGGCATAGGTTATACATTAGGGTGGGTCGAAAATAAATACTTTTAAAATTCTAAATCGCTACAACGCGGAAAAGTATCGTATTGGGGTCCTAAAAAGGTATAATTAATTTGGAATCGATCGACGTGCAGCTTGGTTACCCGCGCTCGAAAAAAAGGTTTCAAACATTTCTTGTTCGTAGAGTTTTTAAATTTTATTGAGTTTCAATTTTTTTTTTCATACCTGGAGGTCAAAAAAGTCTTGTCAATTTTTTTGGATTAGTAGATAGGCAGGCAGCGTTCTGGATCAAGATTCCTACCTTACCGGCATCGAGAAGCTTCTAACCTGTAGTGGTACCGACATCGAGAAGCTTCTAACCTGTAGTGGTTCATGTCCGTGCTAAGATTCTAGAACATTCTGGATGGTCCCTGATGACGTCACAGAATAATATTAGGTAATTGTACTAGCCGAATTCATGTCAAGACACGTTCAAGGTTATTACAAGAAAAACAAGAATGATTTATTACTTCCTTATAGATGAAACAGTCATTTTTAATGCGCAAATATGCAGGCGTATACATGTGAAATTTGATGTGACATCCTGTTTTCATCTATGTGAATGTGATTTATTCTCACGGATCAGGTTGCATCCGGTAGCAACTCCAGTTTGAGAATTGAGCGAGCCGAATTCATGTCAAGACACGTTCAAGGTTACTACGAGAAAAACAAGGATGATTTATTGCTTTCTGGAAAGAATATCTGCCGTCAACACCTTCCAAGGTTACTGTATTGCGACACATTAGATTTTGCGTTGCAAAAATATATATTCCGAACGTGTCGATTATAATGTAGAACGCTCTGGCCGAGAAGCTTCTAACCTGTAGTGGTTCATGTCCGTGCTAAGCTTCTAGAACATTCTCGAAGCTCATGATGACGTCACAGAATATCACGCAATTGTACGTGCCGAATTCATGTCAAGACACGTTCAAGGTTATTACGAGACAAAAACAAGGATGTGTGAAGAAGTGATTGGGAAACTACCAGAACTCAGATGAGTGAATGGTACCTTCGTACATTAAAACTTGTCATGTGTTTTTATTGGTATGAGAATCTGAATAAAAAGATATAATTTAAACCAAATTCGCCTTTTTTATTTAATAGATTAAGGGTAGGTAGATGAGTAAGTAAAAAGATATATGTTTGAGAATAATCAACTTTATTCAGAAAAAACCTTAATATTAATACAAAGATACTTACAAACTAGACTTATCTATCCAACTATTGTGAGAGTCTCCAAAACCTAACCATTTTACAAACAGCTCATTTCCACGTTTTTTCAGTACTTTTTCCACAAGATAAATGTCTGGATGTCTAACTTTGCTAAGTTCTTGTTCGTAAAAACTACCTGCAATAGCTGTATCTCGATAATCTTTAAGCATATACGTCACTGGTTCAGTATTCTTAGCATGACTTATGGCAAATATTTCAGTTGTCCAATTCGGTGTGTTGCCTTTCTCAAAAACATGCTTAAATTTACTTATACGTACCTTATCTCCAACTTTAAATTTAGCTTTCTCAACTGCTTGTTTCACATTGAAATTTTTGTATACATTGAACAACAATTTTTTCTCATTTTGCTTATCAACATCTTTTGGTTTCATTCTAATAGTCTGATGTTTGGTATCGTTGTACGGAAAAATTAAATCTTTCAAAATATCTATCGACTTATAATTACCCTGCAAGCTAAATTGCATCCACATTTTATTCTTCAAGGTACGATTAAATCGCTCGCAAATTGATGCTTTCAAATTATTAAATGTCGGGTACAAATTTATCTTATATCGCTTCATAAGCTTCTCAAAATGCTGTAAAATTCTTTACCTCTATCAACATTTAAATTTTTTGGTACGCGTCCTTTATCAAGTACAGATTTCATGGCTGCAGCTACATCTTCACCCTTCTTGGATTTAACGGGAACAGCCCAAGCAAATTTTGAAAATATGTCAATTACAGTTAAGATGTACTTGTATCCTTTGTTTACTCTCTCGTACGGTTGCATTTCAACAAGATCAGCTTGCCAGGTCTCATCGATTCCACGGATGTCAAAATGTCGACGTTGGTAATTCCTTCTAGCTGGCTTGTGCAGCTCCTTCACCAGCTGCTGCTTCTCAACGTCCATTTTTGATTGCATTCAGTCTGTTGTCTACCTGACTAATGAGCTCTGAATTTCGATACACCAGGTTTTGAATTGATTCAGCATCAATTTTCGCATTTTTGAAAAGTTTATGTGTGGAATTTTCCAGTCCCAATCACCATATTATTATTGACTACTTCAGTTCGCAAGGAAGCTATAACATCGTAGATAGTTTGAAGTTCACGCTGTATCATATGTTGCACCATACTCAGATTAACAGCATCATTCTGCTCTTGTGCATCAGCCACTTTACACAGCCTTTTATTATTCATGTCATAATCATATAGGTATAAGGCCACATTCTTTTCTCTTTCAACCACACTGCAAGTGGAAGAACGTTCCGTCAAAATATAAGTCTATAAACATTTGGACAGAGCGCAATCATCATGGAATACCTTGGAATTCTGGTGATTTACCGTATTCTCAAGTACCTGTAATTCTCGAGAATTTTTTAGCAGAGGCAACAAAAATGTTTGTAAAAGGCTTGGAAAAAAAGAATTGGTTGCAACAATTTGCAGAAATATCGTGTGAAATTGTTGATATGCTTGATTTGGAATGTCCCTCGCTAAAGGAATTGCGTGAAATGTTTAGAATTAATTATATTAAATGTACACATCATATGTATGAAAATTACTCTAATTGCGCAATTGAAAATGTAATTTTATTGGAAAACTGGATGACTATAGAACATTAATATTTTATTACTTGTTTTAATTTATAGAGATAAGACAAAAATATTTTTCCATATACTTAATTTATAGTCTACTTATTTTGTAAGTATAATGTACTGATATTTTAGAAATAAATAGAAGAAAATGAAAATGAAATTTGTCTTTTGTTTTCTCAGAGTTCCTTGTTCTTATAATAATAAATGCGAATAGTAGATAAGCGAATCGTGGGTCAGCGAACATCATTGGCATTGTGACTTGAAGAAACATCAGCCTTCGGTATTGAGAGATTACGTCTGGTGGATCAGGTTGCATCTGATAACTGCAGCAGTTTGAGAGAGAATGCTCTGCATTGAACTTTTTCCTCTCAGTTATAATTAAAGCAGATGAGTTTATTCAATGAAAATTTAATTTAAAAAAAATATGATTTTTCAGGTTGCAATAAATGAAAAACACCAATTTATATTCAACTTATTTTTTCTTCTCTGCTCCTTATTTTCAGAGACTTGCCACTTACAGTGTAGCTATCTTACAATCTAAAAATTGATTAAACACTCATTCCTCTGCTTACATGTCATTCGTATAACTCACACATGCACACACACAACACGCTTTACCCACTTTTTTTTACAATGTTTTTTCCACTCGTTTCAGTAATAATAATAATAATAATAATAATAACCTCGGTGGATCCAAAAAGTCTTCCTCAGGATGGACAAATTAGCTGAAGCTAATACTGCTCTCCGCGATTTGCTCCCCGAAGATGTTAATCTCTGGAATCTGAACTGTGTAGTTTACGAGAAGGCGGTCTCCATGCTTAGCGACGATAGAAGTAACGAAACTTCGGTACGTCTGAGTAAGACACGCGAGCGTATTGCACAGCTTCA
>CAKNXH010044374.1:0-10472 GCA_932178445.1 Andricus quercusramuli
TATGAAACATTGGAACTTAATGTTAATTCAATTTTTCAGTTAACTGGAAATTAAAAAAAGTATTAAAGTACAAAAATGATTTTGAAATATTAAGGATTGACACCTAAACCGAAAATTGAAAGTTAAATTTTCATCCAAAAATTAAAAAATGAAAAATAATGTAAATAACAATACGATAAGAAATTTCAGTCTCATATATACATACATTATTAATATAAAGCATATGATAGAAATAATTTTTCGTAGTATCCTATTAAAATATACCCTGATGAGGAGATTTAAATAATCTCGAAACATGTTGGTTCCAAAAGTAGTATAAAAAAGACGGAGAAAGAGAAAGGAAATGAGAGTGAGGATGGCTTGGTTGTCTCTTTTCCAATTCTCTCCCTCTTTTTTCATCTTGTTACATACTTGTCTCTAACGAGCCGATCAAAACGTTGTTTGGAAACATATTTTGAGGCCTTTCTCTGCAATTCTTTTTGCATATTTTGAACTTTTCGAATATGTTTTTTCAAAATAACTGCTTTTTGGATTCATAATGTTTCTGAGCCTTTTTGTTCAAAAATAGAATTTTTGCACAGATTGACTTGATGATATTGTGTTTCTAAAATTTTTCTTACAAAATTTAACAAACAGAGACATTAAGCCTTAGACCTTGATATTTGTTCTTTTGAGTTTGGATTTTAATGCCTTTCTCAGGGAATAGGTTTCTGGGTCAACCCTAAAGTTTTCAAATCCTTTGAATCTTTTTGAAATCCCTTCAAATTGTTCAAATTTTTCGAAAATATCTTGGATTCTTTTGAAATACCTTAAAATATTCATAATCTTGAAAAATGCCTCCAACAATCCTTTTCAATCAATTAAATGATTAAAATCAGTTAAAAATTCCTTGAAAACTATTAAAATATCCTAAAATATTTCAAACCCTTTAAAATCTGTTGGCATTCATTGAAATTATTGACATCTCTTTCAAATGCTTTGGATTCTTTTCGAATGCCCTAAAATATTCTCAGTCTCTTGAAATTCCTTCAAATTATTAAAATGAATAACAAATTCCTTGGAATTTACTGAAATTCTTTCAAATATTTCCCTACAATATATCAACTTGAAATCTTTTAGACTCAATTGAAATTCTTTAAATCCTCTGAAATCCTATTAAATTAGTGAAATCAATTACAAATTCCTCAACATATATCAAATTCTTGAAAATCTTTTTAAATTTCTTGCAATTGTTCCAAGACCTTGAAAATTCCTTGGATTTAAAAAAAATACCTTGTAGTCTTCAAACTTCTTTGAAATCCATTAAAATTATCAAAATCAATTCCTTGAAAATTCCTTGACGTATCGGTGTTCTTTTGTAATAGGAGTGCCCCTTAAGAGCGTAAAATTCTCAATTTGAAAATCTTTTTATATTCTACAATTTTTGATCTGTAGATATACACAGATCTTTGACATACTTCTATTCCAACCGAAAAAAATAATTATTCCAATGTGGCGCTATAAGGAAATGGAGATTTTAATCGTATAGGGAAAGTAGAACCAAAACGTACACGATTATAATAGAAATCACAGTTACCGAGCGTAAAAATGATTAATTTGAAAAGTTCTTGTTTGCGTCAAAAGTTTTAAAACAGACTACCATCACAATTGAGGTTATGGTTCATTACTCGCCTCATAATATATTTCACGTATTTCTCCTGTTCAGACTTTACCGTGCAACGGTTGGCAACACTGAGCGGCGCATTACCAAATACGAAAAACCACGTGTCGTATTATCGAACTCGAACTACGATTCGATTCGATTACTATTTCCCACAGTGATCCCGAAAAGAACACCTTGACATGCGCATGCTTCGACTGAATAGCGCTTATTGGTTCTAGTTCGTGTCCTCATTGGGAATTAAAATACAGGCGCGTACTACAGCCAATCAACTATACTACAATCACAACATGCGCACATAAAGGCGACTCAATTAGCATCACATTCCAAATGCAGTGCCATGTACAGACACACACTACTGTTGAATATGAGCGGCCTACAGCAAGCAAACGTTACCTCCGCTGTTACTCTCGAAAATCGTCATAATCGAAACCGACAATATCGTTTAGAGATTTTATATTAAGGAATGTTAATCAAAAAGGCAAATCTGAAATAAGGGTCCTCTAAATTGTATCTGACTTATTTTTGTTTACGAATTGTAAAAGCTTCGCAAATTATCTGGAATCATTATTAACATTTATTATAAATTTACCTTGGGAATTTGCCATAACTGTTTTTTGGCAAATATCGTCTATTTTGTAGAATGATTTATAATTTTTAAATCGTTTAAAGTTTTGATTCATGACAATACCTGCTTACAGAATTAACGGCAGCCCTTCATCTTTGTCTTATTCAACGTGTATTGTAGCGCCAAATAAAAAAATTAATGCGCCTTATTTCCAAAATTTATATTTTGGCTCCTCAATTGTCGCTAAGTGCTAGGTTAGTTTACAGAAGAAAAAATGAACTTTAGATATTACAGAAATTCAGATATTTCACTAGTGTTCAAACATGTTTTCATATTCTTACGTCATTATTGTAGATAAAAAAATCATTTTCGTAAATATTCTACATTTGGATAATGCAGATACGGGATTCAGAAGATGCATTGTTTTTTGCCATTGCTTAATAAAATATTCTCAAATCGCTAGTAAGCAATAATTTTATGTACATATCAATATTATTCAGCTACATATTTATTTACCCGTTTCCACACCACTCATGGAGTAGAGTACTTGGCGCGTTTTTTTTTATAGTGGTATCCTCTGTAGGCCTAGTCCACCTTTTTTAAATTTTCATTTTTAGATTTTACAATCAAATTTTAAACAGTACAGCTAGAATCAACCAAATTGTTATTATCTTTATGAATCAAAGTATACATACCATTTCTCTTTGAAAATGGATGAATACACGTTTATATTATACCAAAAAGTAAATGAGCCCTGAGTGAAATCATGAAGGTAATTTTACGAGGAGATATTGCAAAAAAAGTGAAAATGTCGTTAGTCTTCTAAAATAATCGATGAAGAGATATCCAATGTTTTTCGCTGCTCTTTGGCTGATTCAAATGGTAAAATTACATGCAATTTTTGAACATCACAAAAATTCTACAATGCCTTTCCTTATTTTTGCCTAAGTTGTCTATTAGAATCAGAAAATTGTGAAAATATAAACATGTTTTACAATTTCCTCATTTCAAGTCTCAGTTTAGACAGAAATATGTAAACAAATTGTACACTTTTTTATACTACAAATTTCATGGAAATGTACCTTTCACATCAGCCGACAAACATTTAAATTTTGTGAATATCTTTAAAGATGTGGATTTTAAAATTAAATATTGCAATTCTCACGATTAGCAATATCTCCTTATAAAATGAGATAACTGACATCGTTTAGGGCTGATTTTTTAACCAACTTTTATACTTTCGGGTATTTTTTTCAAAAAAATCATATTTATTTTACAAATATTACGAGTATTTTAGCAAATGTCAGGAAGCTGCTGAATGCATACTCCTGGATGATACTGTATATTAGAGTGAACCATAAAACATGTTTTTTTGAGTAGCAGATTTTGATCGTTGGTAAAAGTTGTATTTTACCAATAGTAATAAGCCCTAAAATTTTTTCTTTGATCGGATTATATCTTCTCTTCTTTATATGAGTTTAAAAATTTGGAATATTTACAAAAAGTTTCTCATTGGCTAAAAATTTATGTTGAATTTTTCTTAGGTATAGTCTTTGGTAGTAAAGAATAATGTAAAAGTAGAAAATAAAAAATTGTGTTCAAATTAGAATCCGCTACTCGATACAAATTTCTTTTTGGCCCAATTTACTGTAGCTTTAATTTCTCGTTGTTTAAAAATTATGTCCATGTATCTAAAACATGTTTCTCTATTTTTTGACAAATTTAAAAGGAAAATTTACATCCAACTTTTAACAATACAAATATTCTAGAATTTCTTTTCTCATTTTTGCCTGAATTGAAATCTACAATGAGAAAATTGTGAAATTTTAAACAACATTTACTATTTCCTCATTCTAATTTCTCAGTTGAGGCAGAAATTAGGAAATAAACTGTAAAATTTTTGTCAGGAAGACAAATTTCATGAAAATTTACCTCTCACATTAGCCTACAGTGAATTTTGTTGGAATATGTTGTGAGATGTTGCTATTGAAATAAAATATTGTAATTTCCACGATTGGCTAACTACCGACTTCTTTTTATGCAGATTTTTGTAGAATTTATATATTCTCAGGTATTTCAAAAAATCCTATTTCTTTTACAAATATTGCGAGCATTTTAGCAAATGGTCAGAAAATAGCTGTTTTTATACTCCTGGGTGGCACTGTATACTTAAAGCCTTGTTTTTAAAAATATTTTCATGCATCTGAATCATCCTTGTCTATTTTCTGCATTTCTACTAATGGTATTACACTTGCGACTTTTCCCTACAAGTGGGTGACGACAATTTTCCAAAAATATAATATTATTAAGTTTTTTATGTGTTTATTAACAGTTTTTCTTCATCTGATATTATATTATATATATATATATATATATATATATATATATATTATATATATTTTTTCTAATATTATTTAACCAGGCAAATATATTTTTGAATTCTTAATAAATATCAAAGTATTTTTGAAAACCTTGCTAAAATATTAATAAAGTGGCTTGATTGTACTTTTCTAGAAATAAACAATTTGTCTAAAATATTGTAAGCAAACTTTTTTAACAAATATTTTATACAAGATTGTATTGTTTTAAAAAAAATACAATTATGGCCGATTTGATTAATGTTTTCAAGACAATTTCCAAAAAAACAGAAGTGAAGCGTACTTTTTATTACAACTTTTTCAAGGGAACACCTTTGCCGTTTTTACTTTTATCGTATCTCGTTCCCTTCTTGCAAAAAAGCTAATTTTTATTTCTTTAAAGAAATCATATTTCATATTGTTTAAGATGCTGACTCAATATAAAATCTTATGGAATATATTTTACAGGAAAAAGAAAAAATCCACAAAAATATTGCGAAATGATTCGAAGATAGATTGGTTTCATACGGAGACAGCAAAATGGTATAACTATCAGTATCACACAATGTATCACAATACTCAAAAAAATTCTATTTGTCGCTATTTAAATACGTTGTTCTTCGAATGATTTTACGCGACGCGTATTCTTGAAAGTTTCGTCACTAATTTTACTTTTCTTATCTTCTAATCGTCACTTATCTTCTCTTATTTACATCCCTCACATTTTCCAAACATACAGTGAAGTTCCCTTTAAAAACAAATCCTACACACGTAACAACGACGACAACAATAACACTATTATAGGACGTAAAGCAGAACATCTATTTTTCTCGTACTTTTATCTCTTTCTCTGCCATTATACACTCAATACTTCTTCATTTTAACACTGCCCTGGCGGACCAAACGAACGGAGCGGATACGCTACAGCGTATCCTTATAGTATCCACATCGTATCCTCTCCGTATCATGCAAGAAAAACTCATTAAAAAAGAAAGATTAACATTTCACTTGTTGAAATTCGGATTCTACGTGAAATTTTGAGTTGAAAGGTCACAGAGTAATCGTAATAGTTTTTCTTGCAACATTAAAAACTTTTAATAAATATAATACTTATCGATGACGTGCGCTGAAGGCGACTTCAAACGCATCGTCATTCAGTAGCAGTTCATAGACTTTATCCGTCGCCGATGCGTGTGAAGTCGCCTTCAGCCCACGTTATCGATAAGTATTATATTTTTTAAAAGTTTTTAATGTTGCAAGAAAAACTATTGCGATTACTCCGTGACCTTTTAACGCAAAATTTCACGTAGAATCCGAATTTTAACAAGTGAAATGTTCATCTTCCTTTTTTAATGAGTTTTTCTTGAATGGTACGGAGAGGATACGATGTGGATACTATAAGGATACGCTGTAGCGTATCCGCTCCGTTCGTTCGGTCCGCCAGGGTGTACACTCATCACTAAATTACTTTCTATTTCACGACATAGTTAAAGTATGCAACCATCTTGTAGTGAAAAACTGTAATCTTAAATGAAATAACTATTTTTGGCCAGAAAATAATTCTGTATTAGTAACATAATTTCCAAATCATATTCGCAAACTCAAATTATTCCTTGCCCCTTATTATTAAAAAAAACAACCTGCTCATTGTATGAGATGCAATAAAGCGCCATTTAAGAAGATCATTTTTCTGTATAATATCAGTTTACAGAAAGATAAAAAATTTTTTCCAGCGAAATTTTCATCGCCTTTGATATTTTGAGCTTGAACTTTCCCGAAGATAAATTTTACGAAAAGGTATCAACGTTATTTTCGAATATAGTTCTTTCCGATATCTCTTAAAATAAGGGTTTTAATGACATATCTTTTGTGTCGAGAGTAGTTATCTACTGAAAACTGACTCTCTCTCTCTGGTGTGTTTGTGTGTGTGTGTGTGTTTGTTAATCCGACTTGATTTTTTCACAGGTCCGACACTGTTCCAATATACAGTCAAACCTTGTTTATCGGGACGCCCTCGAAATGTAAACACCTCGTTTATCGGGATTCGGAGGGGTCTCCCACTACTACCCCCAGCATCGAGACGGGTTGCCATGACACCTTGCTGTGTTGTTATTTACGGGTTATGTCAGGTTTGATGGCAAATGATCAAAAAAAATTTTTAATTCCCGCTACTCCCACCACGCTCTCACCTTACCCCACTTCAAGTGCTAATGTATAAGGAGCGGTGGTTGGAAGGGGAACAAGATGTCCCGATAAACGAGGTTGCAAGATCCCGATAAGTGAAGATCACGATAAATGAGTGTCCCGATAAACGAGGTTTGACTGTATATTTTTTCTTCACGTATTTGAAAACAAAAGAAAGAAAACTGAACAAATATCCGGGGTCTTGCGTGACCCTTGGATAAATGAAATTTTGAAAGACAAACCCTTGTAGTGAGAAAATTATTATTTTTACGGCAAATGTTTATTTTCCGAAATGGATAAATTTACGAATAGCAGACGACAGCATCTGAAGAGCAAGAACTGTTTGCAAATTTATTTTTTACGCACAATTCTGACATCGAAGAAGCATTCTCGGGTGTTTCGTTTAATCCCAAGACCCGCGACTTGATGACGGTGAACCTACATTTCACGAAAAACATTACGCAACAAACCAAAATCCAGAGAAATTTGACAAGTCCTGTGTGTGAAGACCATGAGATTGAAGTTTTAAGCGTGTCAATTTTCTTCGGTTTTTGTTCCCTTTCGCGACATATTTCGTGAAATTTATGTTCACCACGATCAATTCGTGGGTTTTGGGATAGAAGGAGACACTCGAGAATGATTTTTCTGTGTCAGAATTCTGCATGAAAAAAAAAGTGAATTCTCAAACGGTTCTCGTCGTTTTGATGATGTTGTCTGCTATTCGTAGATTTCTACCTTTCGGAAAATGAACTTTGTCCGTCAACATATTGCTTTCGTCATCATAATGGTTTTTCTTGCAAAATTTTATCGATTCGATAATCACGCAAAAACCAGGCATGAGATTAAGTGTGGGATACCGAACATTCCGTCTGTCTTATCTCGTCATACAACGACGACGAAACTGACAGCACTGACACTTATGATCCCTGGCGGACCGGCCGAACGCAAACATTACGCCACAGCGTAATGGTAAAGTAATGGTAAAGTAATATGGCATTATAATTAATAAAAGAAACAAAATTAATATGTAAACTGTTGCAATTATAATAAAACGTTGAAATTTACGTTAAATGATCATGCCGTAATTGCAATAAGTCGCTTTTGCAGCGTTAAAAAATAAAAAAACAGTGACCGTCATTGCAGTCGGGCCCCTGCATATTGGAAACCCGCTAACACGGCTTCAAGTGGGTTGCCAGTCTGCAGGGACCCGACTTGAATGTTAGTCACTTTGTTTTTTTATTTTTTAACGCTGAGAAAGCAACTTGTTGCAATTACGGCATGCCCCTTTAACGTAAATTTCAACGTTTCATTATAATTGCAACAGTTTATACATTAATTTTGTTTCTTTTATGTATTATAATGCCATATTACTTTACCATTACTTTACCATTACGCTGTAGCGTAATGTTTGCGTTCTGCCGGTCCGCCAGGGGAACTATACACGATGCTGCCTACTGTGTTGTTTGTACAGTGACAGCATCCTGAGAAGCTTGTTGGCTTGTTGCAATGCAACAATGAAGAGATATTCCTTTTGGAGCTACACTGTGGTCTGGTGCAGGATCTTGACCAGTGAGAACCGATCCAAATATCGTCTGTTCCGTGATCGATGCATCTTCTCCTCCTTTTCATAATCCGTCCTGGATGATGAACGAGTAGACCTCTGTTCATAGCAAGAGGTCAGCTGAATCTGTCCCATTCGTTAAGTCATCAGTCAGAACTAAGTTTCCTATATGAGACCATTCAGAGTTAAGGGTGGTCACGGCTACTCTCTAGTTGGTATCTTTTCTAGCGATGGGAATATTAACCTTGAAGTTGATTTCCGGGCTGATTGGTTACGGCAGAATAACTTATGTCCGTCTTAAGGACTTCCTAATACGCAAGTTCCTAGCGTAGGGCAGCCGAACACAACCGTCTTGATGGTGAAGTTTGAGCTTCCTCCCCAAGGCGTCAGAGGTAACAGAGATATTTGAGCACAGATCAATCAAAGCTTGAACCTGATATTTTTTCCCTGTCCAGAAAGTTACATAGCCCAACGCTATGGCGTGGCAAGCAACGTCATCAATATGAAACCAAAGAGTTATTCCACCATGTGTCCTGTTAAACAAGCATTGCTGTTAAAAGTTGTTGATATCGCATTATGCACTATAGAAGATTGTTGTTGTTATATAGGTCTATGAAGTATAGAGTGATGCTTCCCTGAACACTCATGACATTTTTTTGTTGTTGGACAAGCCGATACTCGTTGTTGACCTAAGCAGCTGAAGCAAGGTTGTGTAAGTTCGACAAATTCTCGGCGCTAATCTAATTTCTTCTTCAAATCCTCACACTGGTACAAGAAGTTTGGTTCTGAACAGAAAAAAAAACCTTGGGTCTGTCAATGTTGGCATTATGAGACTTGAAACCTGATGGTATTTCTCACTTTGAGGAATGAGAATCCTTTGGCGGTGGAGCCACCTTAAGAGCTTTTACAATCCTCAACCTGTCGTCGAGGAATATCTTGAGGGTTTCGATGGTCGCTGGTGCGTCTCTTACAGATGCAGTTTTCGTATAAGGCCTAATGTTTCTGCATACAACCGTTAATTCATTGTTCGCCACCACAGCGCTATCGTTTAAGTTTATATACTCTACAAGACTGGTGGCTTTTCACTAAAAGACCATAGTGACAATGTTCCAATATCTAATTATAAAATTTTTCATTTGCTCATTGCAATTTTTTTCACTTAATATACTTTTTCGTTAATATTATTTAACTATGCAAATATTCTTCGATTTTGATTCCATTCTAAAGTTTAGTTGCTGTGCCAAAATATGTGTCAAGTCGTTTATTTTTTTTTATAATAAAATTTTCCAAAATTTTGTAAACAAACTTTTTCAACACATTACATTCAATACAAAATTTGATTCTTTTATGAAAAATACAATTATGGTCGACTGTACTTAACTCTCAGCGAACATTTGCTACAAAAACCAATTCTTATTTTTTCTGTAGAGAAATAATATATACTTTGTATTCTGTAAGACGCGGACACCATATGAACTTTCTAATATATCTGTGAAAATGATTCACCCATAAATTCTACTGAATCCTATTTATCACTGTTTATTTTCACTTTTTTATGGCCTCTAATTATATTAACATAGTTATTCTTCATTATTATATATATATATATATATATATATATATATACATAATTATATTCTTTTTCTTCTACCTTTTTTCTCATTTGCTCTTACAACCATCGCAATTACACCTCATACAAAATACTTCCCTTTACAAGCAACTACTGCACAAAAAAATCAACCACAATAACATTATCATCGATGGGTAATATGACTTCTATTCTTCACACACTTTAATACTTTTTTCTGTTATTACAAACTCTTTACTTCTTCTTCACTACGCTATACACACATCACTAAATTGCTGTGAACCCGACGGCACGCTGTATAAAAATTAGTGAATTATAAAAAAATTACCAATTGCAAATATGTGTTCTTTTTGGAAGACAAACTTTTTAAAATTATCTACAAAAAAATATCTCCACTCAAAAAATCACAAATGATTACAATTTCGCTTCGGAAAATTTTTTAATAATTTTATATACATAAATTATGCTGCAAAATAATTTTGTTAATCGATGTTGCATCTACGTCTAATAAAGTGAGGAGATTGTTCTTGTATCAATTTGTACTATTCACAAAA